>CM047744.1:22676306-22962265 GCA_026225825.1 Pistacia integerrima
GTTTTTACTTTTCCTTTTATATATATATATATATATATGAAGTATTTATTAACATGGTATTGGTGGGTCATTCAACTTACAAAATAAAAAGCTCACACATCTTTACTCAATTTCCAAGTTTGAATGTATTCTCAAACATTCTTTACTTAATTTCCAAGTTTGAATTTATTCTCACACACATTCTTTACTTAATTTGTGAGTTGGAATTATTTACATTTATATTCTCACACATCTTAATCTATGAACTTCATTTTACGAGATCAAAAGACACAAGGCGAGTTTTGTTTCCAGGTATGATCATTTGTGATGTTTCAACTTCACTATCAAAAGATAATGAATCATTTTGATTAATGTATTCCCTTCCAGAACCAAGTAACTCATATACATGAATAATGAATTGATTTTTTGTTTCTTCAAATTATATATATAGCTACTAACTTTTATGTTAATTGTGATTATGACCACACATTCTCAAGCTCGAATAGCATCACAACAGTTGGTATGATTGCTTATCATTTTTCAACTTCATTATTATACATTATCTATAAATTTTGTATCTTTTACTCTAAATGATATGGATTGTTAGTTTAAACCAAATGATCCTTAGGAACATCCAAAGAGCTTAAATAGATAAATTGTTATTAGGGTGAACTTGGTATTATATTTTTCAGCAAGTTTAACAACAGAAAAAAAAAATTATTAATTCATCCCTAGATTGGGAGTTTCAATTCCTACTAAAGATGTATTAATTTTCATATAACCCCTAATTGTTCTTACTCTCATAGTTAGTCTAAAGAGAATGAAAACTTGGTGACAGACAAGGTGAGTCATTCCAGTTGCTAAAGGAAATAAAAAGAGCTTGTATTGTGCATTTATGGCTAATTTTTTCAACTTTAAGTAATTACTATTAGTCAAGAATTTGGGCTGGCAATGTCATTTTAATTTCTTGTTTAATCTCCTTAAAAAATGTAAATACCCTATAAAATTGAATGCTTGTTTTCTTTATTATCTTTATTCATTTCCAAGATTAACTTGTTTTACTTGTTATTAATGTTTTTGTGGCTCCATAACACTATCACTTATATTTTACTTGATTATGTTTTTCTCATTTGATAGTTCAAGTCTGTGGAGACATTGTGGATCATCCATTGATAAAAGCAAAAAGGTGATTGTGCAAAGATTTACAGATACCAGAGAAATTTCATTTCCAAGAAAACACCAATCGGTATGATGTTTCAACTTCAGCTTCTCTTCTGGTTTTATTTGGTTTAATTAACTTCTTTTTTGTTATTATTTACTTGCTAACGTCTTTATGAACTTGAAGTTTGCCAGGATCTAATCGACGATCTCAAATACACTTCATTTTGAGTGTGAAATTTTACTTCATATTCTCTTACCCAGAAGGTACCAATCACAAACTTTGCGGATTGTGATCGCAAATTCTCAAGCTCAAGTAACATCATTATAATTAGGTATGATACTTATCGTCTTAGAACTTCATTATTATACTACTATAATTTTTTTCCCTTAGTATTTAGACTATTTGCTAAGACTAACACTGTTAATTTTAATATGAGTTCATTCTTTGTGCATGCTTATGCCTCAAACTCGACCATCTACATTCCTCCTCTCCATTTCCCATAAATCATGTTACAATTAAAATGAAATAAAATTGTTTTTACTTTTCCTTTTATATATATCAAGTATTTATTGACATGGTATTGGTGGGTCATTCAACTTACAAAATAAAAAGCTCACTCATCTTTACTCAATTTCCAAGTTTGAATTTATTCTCAAACATTCTTTACTTAATTTCCAAGTTTGAATTTATTCTCACACACATTCTTTACTTAATTTGTGAGTTCGAATTATTTTACATTTATATTCTCACACATCTTAATTTATGAACTTCAATTTACGGGATCAAAAGACACCATACGAGTTTTGTTTCCAGGTATGATCATTTGTGATGTTTCAACTTCACTATCAGAAGATGATGAATCATTTTGATTAATATATTCCCTTTCAGAACCAAGTAATTCATATACATGAATAATGAATCGATTTTTTGTTTCTTCAAATTATATATATAGATACTAACTTTTATGTTAATTGTGATTGTGACCACACATTTTCAAGCTCGAATAGCATCATCAACAATTGGTATGATTATTTATCATTTTTCAACTTCATTATTATACATTATCTATAAATTTTGTATCTTTTACTCTAAATGATCTGGATTGTTAGTTTAAACCAAATGATCCTTAGGAACATCCAAAGAGCATAAATAGATAAATTGTTATTAAGGTGAACTTAATATTATATTTTTCAGCAAGTTTAACAACAGAAAAACAATTATTAATTCATCCCTAGATTGGGAGTTTCAATTCCTACCAAAGATGTATTAATTTTCATATAACCCCCAATCGTTCTTGCTCTCATAATTAGTCTAAAGAGAATGAAAACTTGGTGACAGATAACGTGGGTCATTCCAGTTGCTAAAGGAAAGAAAAAGAGCTTGTATTGTGCATTTATACCTCATTTTTTCAACTTTAGACTAATTACCATCGGTCAAGAATTTGGGCTGGCAACGTCATTTTAATTTCTTGTTTAATCTGCTTCAAAAATGTAAATACCCCATAAAATTAAATGCTTGTTTTCTTTATTATCTTTATTCATTTCCAAGATTAACTTGTTTTACTTATTTTGTTATTAATGTTTTTGTAGTTCCATAATACTGTCACTTGTATTTTACTTGATTATCTTTTTCTCATTTGACAAGTCAAGTCTTTGGTGACATTGTAGGTCATCCATTGATAAAAGCAGAGAGGTGATTGTGCAAAGATTTACAGATACCAGAGAAATTTCATTTCTAAGAAAACACCAATCGGTATGATGTTTCAACTTCAGCTTCTCTTCTGGTTTTGATTGGTTTAATTAACTTCTTCTTTGTTATTATTTACTTGCTAACGCTCTTTATGAACTTAAAGTTTGTCAGGATCTAATTGACGATCTCAAATATATTTTATTTTGAGTGTAAAATTTTACTTTATATTCTCTTACCCAGAAGGTACCAATCACAAACTTTGCGAATTGTGACCGCAGATTCTCAAGCTGAAATAGGATCATTACAATTAGGTATAATACTTCTCATCTTTGAACTTCATTATTGTACCACTACAATTTTTTTCATTAAGAAGTTAAAGAAAGGCTACAAAAATTAATTTGTTTTGAACTTCATTATTTCATCTTTAAACTTTATTGGCTTGGCTAAAGTTTATATAGAATGTGTAGTCAGTGGGTATATGTCTAAATTAATTTTCCACGTGGATTAAAGAAGACAAAATTTTTTGTTTAGAATAATATTGCATCATTTATTGTTTAGCTATTTGTTGTTATTGTTTCACTTGCAGAATACAGGTCATGATAATAATCTCTCACAGTGTATAGTTTTATATCGTGTCAAGATATCTCTTAATAGAAAAAAGGTATGAGAAATGTCATTTTTTCTTTTGTGCTTTTGATACTTACTAAAATAATTAACATTATTCGATAAATAATGATTCTATGTTGAATATTTACACTATGAATGAAAATGAAAACCTTTCGAAAATATAATAACTAAATCTCTATGGATGTAGCTTAACGGAGAAGACCTGATTTAAAAATTCCTTCTTAAAGTATCATCATGAAACCAAAATAAATCATATAGTTTAGCATGTTGATCTTAAAATTAAAAGAAAATGTTTTAATTGAAGGTAGACCTGTTAAGTAATGATTGACTTTGTGTAAGTTAAAAAATATAGTTTAACTTATATAAATTAATAACTTCGATTAAATAATATTTTTAATTAGTCTTGACTTGAAACCAATGTTTTAAAAACCGAGCAGGTCAATAACCCGATCATGTGATTGGGCCCCAAATTTATAGATAAGTCGAACCGATTTGATCGAAAAGTCAAACTGATGATGTCATTTTTTTTCTTGATCTTTCGGTTGAACTAACGACAGTCATTTTCTTGATCTCATCACTCAATCAATGTTTTGTCTCCTTTTTTTATCTCACCCATCAATCCCTCACCTCTCATACGATCGAAATGTGTCCACCAACAAACAATTTTTTATTTGTTTTTTATTAAAGCCAATACATTACACCCTTCACTTTAGCGTCTTTTTCAAGAAAATTTAATATTTATTTATTTTTTTCAATGAAAGTTCATTAAATGCAATATACTTCTCCAACTTTCTTTGTTGTTCTTTACTCTTTCATTTCTTCTGATTTAATTTTTAAAGCTTTTTCGATTCTTCTGCTTTCTTTAACCAAAAGGTGCATGCCTCCCCTACCAAAACACACAAATATATTCACTTCTTTTTTTTGATAAAATCCTCATTTTCTTCTCTCTTATTAGTTGTCTCCCCACTATTATATGCACCTCTACCATTCTCCACCACCATCACCACCGCAGCAGCAACGGCCTAGAGTTTCAATTCCTCTCATTTTTTCTCCTCCTCTTCGTGTTGGACTCTTTCTCTTCTTCTAGTGGCTTCATGATTAGTCTTATTTTTTTCTGTTGATTAGCCTCATATCTTCAATTGAAAATCGTAAAAGGGATATGAATTTTAGAATTTAGGAAATTGAGTTTTTTTGTGCCAAAACCAATTGAACAGGTGGTTTGCTACAATAACTCCGGTCTAACCATAGGTCAAAGCGGGTTAATTCTTATTCTCGGTTTTTTACCCTAACCAGCCTAGCTAAGCCGTTGGTTTTCGATCGAACCCGTTCAACTTACCGAACCGGATCGGGTTTTAAAACATTGCTTAGGACCAATGCGATAAATTAATAATTCGTTATATATATATATATATATATGTATGTGTGTGTGTGTGTATTAACTATGAGTTATTTTCTATACCACATTAACTATACACAATACATATATGCATTAAGTTCAATATTTTAGAAAAAAAAAAAAAAAGAATACCTTAATGGATTAATAATTTATTAATTTATACGATTAAATAATATATTGATTAATTAATAAATTTTTATGATCCCAATTATATTAATTTATCGAGTTTAATTGTGTGTATATATATCTTATGTTATTTAGAAACTATTGGGTTAGATATGACAGTAACTAAAAGTAATTATATTAAAAATTTTAATATTAGTAAGGTTAGATATAATTTTATTTCTTAGCGTGATAATTGAGCAAATATTAACCTAGGGGCTTCAAGAATATTTACAAAAACTTACAATGAAATTCATACTCTCCAGTCTAATCTACTTTCTTTGTTATCAAACAGGGAAAAAAAAAAAAAAAGGTTTTTTCTCTTTTTTATAATTAAATTATTTAAAGGAATGATTAACAATGTTTCATAGTTTTTCCTCTTTAAACATTAATTTATATTTAATTACTTCACATCTTATTTATTTTCTTGTCTTACCTTTATCAGATAAAGGCTTAGTCAAAACTAGAAGCTTGTGCTCTGTTGGTAGTTACTCCAAGCTTGACATTTCACAAAAATATCATTGGTTTTTGAGCAAGGTATTTAAAATTTCTGTTACTTTTTTCTTTTTTAAATTTTATATAGCACTGATTATTTGTTAATCTTATCTAAATATTATTATTAGTCTAAAATACAAATAACAAATAGTATAAGATTGCCATATTTCACTTGGAATATGATGGGATTTTTTTATGTCAATTACCTAGCATTAATCTATTCCAAAAGGGCAAAATTAATCAAACCATACTCACAAGGATTTATTGTCATGCCCCCTCACTAGTATTCGTTATCTCGTCGAATTTGAGCACTGTGAGGGACTCAGGATCCTAAGAGGAGGGTGAATTTTTTTTAAAAACAATTTACCAACTCCATTCATAAAAAACTTTAATGATAATAGTGTAACACAGAAGATAGTTCTGAAAACGTAAATCTTAGGAAACAGTTTACAAAACAAATGCATCAGAGTGCTTCTAATGTGTACAAACATCATGCTAATGAACATGTGTCTGTCAGCCAACCGAATGCGTATGACAAGCACCTCATGTACCCAATATGCAATCTTAGGAGGAAAACATAAAACAGTGAGCTAGAAAGCCCAATGAATGGACAATACAATTTATAAATGAAAATATCTTTCAACCTTAAACCTGCCTGAGCAAAACTTGCATTTCACATAACACGTAACCATTCCCTTATCGCAGCCACACTTTCCTTATATAATTTCCTTAATTCGTATCCACTCATGCCTAAAAAGGTAATTGTATCCTTGTACAAACCTTCCAATTACCATGTATCATCGTATTATTGTCACGAAAACCGATACACCCATCATCAAAGTTGAGTAGGCATTTCCCAACATGAAACCCACTCTTGCTCATGCCAATGTCTGCCAAGTGTCCACAATTTCTACCCAACCTATACATGCGGGATATTCATAAATTTCATCCCAGCCTACACCCATTTGATATTCACAAGTCCACTCATTTAGCTAATGCAACCACCACCACCACCACCACAAAACTAGTACCCAAGGTCCCTAATATAGACAACCAACTAGCTGCTCAACTAGGCCAATATCCGCCTAGTGTAATCCATCAAATCCCTCCCAATGTCTATCCTCGGGGTGTAATCCTGTTTGGAGCTCATCAGGCGCCTGTTTTGTCCCGATAGGATGGCATAGATTGTCATTTTTCGGAAGTACATACCATCTGAATACGTGCATGAGGCTAATCATATCCCACTCAGGCCAATACCCGCCCACTAGTCTCATCAAATCCCACCCAAGCCAATACCCACTAGGTGTCATAATCTCACTCAGACCAATACCCGCCTAGAGCTCATTAGGCATCCATACTGTACGGACCATCTCATTGCATGTATGAGGCCAAATATAACTAGCTGATATTTGGAGGGGGATAGTACTGGAAAGATGGTTACGGTCTGCATAACACTTCCATAATCCCACCTCTGAACACCTCATCCTTCAATAATATTACATGCCTTCATGCAATTTTTCGAACATGGGTGGCATATATTTCTTAATAAAACCATCATGTAAATACAAGTATAATATTCCGAAGTATACCAACTTATAAACTATCAATTTATGCCTCATATTTGTCCATTTAGTCCCAAAGGTTTCAAACATTACAATTAGCCCCCTGCCTGTACTCCAATAATCCCAAAACTGACAATCTGCCCCCTTGAGAATCCTTCCACCAATTACAATCAAATACTAACCCAAAGCAAAGAAATTTGGGCTTATGCCACCCAAATATAAACAAACCCAATACTAATTTACTGTATCCTTTCATAATTATAAAGCCAAACCAAAACATTCCCATTACTCACAACTTCAATTTGGGCCAAGCCCATCTCTTTTTATAAGCTCATCCATACTTCAATCTATCAAGAATTTAATAAACCAACCACCAAGATTTTATTCAATTTAACAACCCATATCCACCAAGTTTACACTCCAACATCTACTTCTCCAACTCAACCCAAACCAAGAATTTCATTTCATCCCAACAATAACTCTATTCCCACCAACATTACCCTTCAATTTCCTCATTCCCTATTCAAGAACAAACAAACCAGCCCTCCACAAAATTTGCCTAGATTTTTCTATTTTAATAACCATTTCCACATGCAATTTCTCACAATTTAATTTCCAATTATCCAAATTATGCAATTTCACACAAACACACATGCATGCCAAAAGTTCCCTTCAACCCAAAATCATGCTATCAAACACTTTCATAACATTTTGATTTTGATTTTCATAACATTTTCATATAACATTTTCATTTAACAAACAACACTCCAAATTGTAAATCAAGCAAAACAGTTCCACCAATTGGCTGGATTTGTTTCCAATCACAATCAATTCCAAATCAAGCTCATTATACAGTATCCAAAATATATAAACACATAAACTCATCATTAAATTACAAACATAAAATCTTCAAGTCTATTAAAGTACCCACCAGTCAAGAATGCATTTTTTTCATCACCAAAACACATCAAACGCCACAATAAGATTCCAAAGGTTTCAAACATTACAATTAGCCCCCTGCCCGTATTCCAATAATCGCAAAACTGACAATCTGCCCCCTTGGGAATCTTTCCACCAATTACAATCAAATATTAACCCAAAGCAAAGAAATTTGGGCCTTATGCCCCCCAAATATAAACAAACCAAATACTAATTTAATATATCTTTTCACAATTATAAAGCCAACCCAAAACACTCCCATTACTCACAACTTCTTAAATATGGCCAAGCCCATCTCTTTTTATAAACTCATCCATACTTCAATCTATCAAGAGTTTAATAAACCAACCACCAAGATTTTATTCAACAACCACCCATATCCACCAAGTTTACACTCCAAAGACTACTTCTCCAACTCAACCCAAGTCAAGAATTTCATTTCATCCCAACAATAACTCTATTCCCACCAACATTACCCTTCAATTTCCTCATTCTCTATTTAAGAACAAACAAACCAGCCCTCCCCAAAATTTGGTTGGATTTTCCATTTTAATAATCAATTCCACATGCAATTTCTCACAATTTAATTTCCAATCATCCAAATTATGCAATTTCACACAAACACACATGCTAGCCAAAAGTTCCCTTCCAATACATGATCCATAACCCATAATCATGATTCATGATCTTGATTAAACAACACTAAGCCAATTTATCAACACAATCCACCACGTCCCAATTGTAAATTAAGCAAACCAGTCCCACCAATTGGTTGGATTTGTTTCCCATCACAATCAATTCCAAATCAAGCTCATTATACAGTATCCAAAATATATACACACATAAATTCATCAAACATAAATCTTCAAGTCTACTAAAGTACCCACCAGGCAAGAATGCATTTTTTTTTTTTTTTAAATTTCACCAAAACACACATCAAACACCACAATAAGCTTCCAGCATTACATACAACAGAAAATCAGACTTTTAGCAAGGAAATTTTGGTTTATCCACTCACCTTTTGAAGCTAAATTCTTGATCTGAAGAATACCTTTGGAAGCTAAATTCTTGATCCAAAGAAAGGATCAGAATCCTCTAACGATGTCTATGCTTGTCTTCCTTTATCCGAAATCTAATGACCTCTCCATGCAAAGATCTCCCTATGGTAACACTTCAACATTAAATTCATCGGACATCTTAAGCACCAAAAGATTAACTTAACATCCTTTAACAAAAACTGTCTCATAACTTAATACCCATCACTCCAGGATTTTTCATAAAAATTTCATTCATCAATTTAAGCCATAATTTTAATGGGGCATTCAAGATACACATATGAGGTTCCAGTAATTTATCCAAGCCAATAGAGAGCCAATAACCATTTAAAACAGAATTTTCTTTCAACCTTTTCAAAACTGCCAACTGCTTCCAGAATTTAGGTTACTGACTTGTAAAATTTATAACAATTTAACCTTTAATCGAAACCTTACGAAAACCTCCAGAATTAAACTAGACAATTACAGGATTCACCAGAATTTAAAATCATTAAATTTGGATAAGCATAGATGCATCAAATCGTTTACTAAAATACTCGTTCTGCAGGAAACTCAAATTCCAGAATTGTAGGGCAACTTTAAAAAATCCATAAAAATCCAATACTTCGAGTTTTTGAGTGAAACAAATTTCTAAACACTCCTCAAGAAGTCTGCAACAACATATCCAAAATTCCGCTTCAGTCAAAAACCCAAAACATGTAAACGATTTTCGGAATTCCAAATGGTTAGTTTTTGCACAGTAACCCTTATATAAAAAAAACACACCTTTAACCAATTTTTTGCTTAGTAATCACATATATGTTCTATCCACATAACATTATTGTAATTAATCTTACCTTTTCAGTTTAATCTCATACCATTTTATTCAATCATAAAAAACACAAATCAAATTAATCAATAATCATCAAAGAGGGAAATCTCAAGCTTTACTCACCTCCCACATGCTTAATCCTCCTCTACTCCTTCCCTTCACCGAGCTTACCCGCCAACGGCCACTTTTCCAGCAGCCTTTATCGCTCTCTACTCTTCTCTCTCTGTCTCTTTTCTCGGTTTCATCTCTCTCCCTTCTTTTCTTCTTCCTCTCCTCTCTTTTCTTTCTTCTCGATTCTTCTCCATTTGGGTGATCAGCCCACCTATATGTTTCACAATTTTCTAAAATTTCGAAAATACCCCAATTATTCTCTTATTCTTACCATGACCCTGCCACATCAGCTTTTCTTGCAAAATTTCCCGAACAAAAATTTAGAAACTCACATTTTTTCCCCCGAGAAAACAAAATAAATATTATAAAATAACCCATAAAATATGGGATATTACAACCTTTCTCTCTTAAAGAAATTTCGTCTTCGAAATTTAAACACCTGATTAGAACAACTCCGGATACAGTGCACAGATATCCTTCTCACACTCTCAAGTTGTTCCCTCTTCTGTATGATCACTCCATTGAATTTCTATCCAAGGGACAGTCTTGGGGATTGCAGGTTATGGGCCCACTAGCTTCCGTTGTGCCACTCTGATGTTCGCTTCATTTAGTTGGCAAAACGAATATCTGGATCCAAACCCTACAATCTTTCTTTAATTCATGGCCACCACATCTTGAAGTTAAACTTTCCAATTTCCTTACCATCGAAATACCTTCCAATCTATATCCATACACTCTTGTATCCACCACAAAAGGCAATTGCACCTGACATCCCTTCCAAAAATGCTTCGTAACAGTCGCCGCTGAAATTAGACAAGATGGAGTTACTTGGTGCTTTCTACAAAACATTGATTTTGGCATTCCTGACTTTCTAAAACGTTACCTCCTTTGGTATGGTCTAGGCCTCTTGTTGGGTCATGGCGTATACTCTGGTCTAAATACAAGGTTGTCCCAATTGTCTCTGCCTCTCTCTATTGCCATGACCTGGACCCTTCTTTAGGTTGGGAACTCTATTGTCCCTTAAAACGACTACTCCCTCCCTAATCGCCCTACTGGACAGCCCTCTGAAATACACTTCCACTTTGAGACAATTTGGGCACTCTCTCTTAGTATGTCCAAATGGTCTGCATTGACAACAGACTAAAGTTGCGCCCCAACACTGCTCTTCAACACTGTCACACAATATCCTCTGTTTCCACTAGAGGCTGTATTGCACTACTATTGGCCATTAAATTTCCCTTGCCTCCCACTGGCCCTAGGCCTGGCTACTGGATGTGCTAGAGAAATTACCTTCTCACCTTCCCATACAGTTCTTCAGACCACCAATCCCTCAATTTCTATTACCACGTCTCTGTCTACGATTTAACACATATTTATAATGTCTAGGACGTCTCACAACACTTTTATGAAACATTTTCTTTTCTACAGCAAACAAATAAAACAGTAGTAGCAACAAACAAATAATCATGATACATTAGAAGTTTTCCTGTTCACTAATCACGATTATGTTACATGGTTCAATGTTACAAAGAAAAAGTATAAGATCAGTAATAGCATTATATGATGTATTTTATCTCTAAAATAAAATAAAAATGGCTTATTGAAGACATTTCTAGGAACTGAGAATATATCTACCATAGTGTTTTAAAATAAGTAATAAATTGTTCAAAAACTAAAACAGATGTTATTTGAACTGTTTTAGACAGATTGATTTTAAGAATTCATCTCTCTATAATTGCATTTTACACTTCCTGATGAATTTTTGTTTGCTTATTTTATATTGATATAGTTTCTATTTGATAACAGATATATTGATGGAGATTGTAACTGCTATTGTATCAAAGGTTGGAGAATACTTGGTGGAGCCTTCCATAAACCAAGCTCGTTATTTATTTCGTTTCAACAAAATTGTTGAAGATCTTTTGGAAGCAGAACGAAACTTGAAATCGAAAAAAGGTGATGTGGAGAAAGAAATCGCAGCTGCAGAAAGAAATGATGAAAGAATTAAGGCAACTGTACAAGATTGGTTGTCTGATTCGAGAAAAATCATGGGAGAAGTTGAGACGTTGAAAGGAAAAATAGAAGTTAACAAGACTTGTCTTAATGGGTGGTGTCCTAATTGGGTCTCTCGACATTAGTTGGGGAGGAAAGCAACAAAGACAAGCATTCGGTTGAAGGAAATTACAGATAAAGGCCAATTTGAAAGCGTGGGGCGTCGTGCTCTTCTATCAGGTGAACCTTCAGCACCTAAAGATTTTGAATTTTGCCGGTCTACGAAGGCTGCTTTTGATGAGATTATGAAGGCACTTAAAAATGATGGCACCCATATGGTTATATTGTATGGGATGGGCGGTGTGGGTAAAACAACTTTAGCAAGAGAAGTGCGTAAAACAGTCAAAGAAAAGGGCATCTTTAAGGAGGTTGCGATGGCTACTGTATCCCAAACTCCAAACTTCAGAAATATTCAAGGTCAGCTGGCTGACTTCCTAGATATGAAACTTACAGAGGAAACTGAAGAGGGAAGAGCTCAGAGGTTGTCTTCAAGATTGTCAAATTCTAATAATAGCCTTATAATCCTCGATGATGTTTGGGAAGAATTCAATTTCGAGGAAAAAATAGGTGTTCCATTGAGCAAAGATTGCAAAATGCTTCTGACAACCCGCAACAAAAAAATATACACTCGTAGGGAGTATCAATCGTTAATTCCTCTAAATGTTTTAGAGGAAGACGAAGGAGTGACTTTACTCAAAAGGCAAGCAGGTGTAGATGATGACTCTGTCAGCTTGAATACTTTGGCTACTGAAATTGCTAAAGAATGTGATGGTTTGCCTTTAGCACTTGTAACCATTGGAAGGTACTTGAATGGAGAGAAAAATATTGAAATGTGGGAATCTGCGTGCGAAAAACTAAAAAAGTCAAAACTGGAGGATTTATGTCTTGTTAATAGTACAGAGAGAGGTGTCTATGCCAGTCTTAAGTTGAGTTATGATTTTTTGAAGACAGAAGAAATTAAATTCTGTTTTTTAATGTGTTCACTTGTTCCTGAGGATTTTGAAATTGCTTTGGAGGATTTGGTTAGAGTAGGAGTGGGGTTAGATTTATATAAAGGTGTTTCATCCATTGAAGAAGCAAGAGGGGGCCTACATTTAATGGTTAAAACCCTGAAAGATTTGGGTTTGCTATTAGATGGTTATATAAAAGAATGTGTGAGAATGCATGATATAGTTCGTGATGCTTGTCTATGGATAACATCAAAGGGGGAGAACATGTTCATGAGCAAGATTCGCATGGATTTGACGCAGTTGACAAGGGAGAAAGGCTGGAAACAATATACAGCAATCTCCTTGATGGAAATCAAACTAAAAGAGTTCTCTGTTAGATTGGAATGTCCTAAGCTTAAAATATTGCTATTGGGTGGTGAAGAACAATCGTTATACTATCACTATGACAAGTCTAAGTTGTTGAAAGTTTCAGATGAATGTTTAGAAGAGATGAAAGCACTAGAAGTTGCAAGTTTAAGATTTGCAGACCTTTCACTGAAATCACTTCAATTCTTGACAAATCTCAAGACTCTTGAGTTGTTTGGTTGTAATTTGAGAGACATTTCTTTCCTTGCCAAGCTTAACAAACTTGAGATTCTTAGCTTTAGATATTCTCGTTTTGACCAATTGCCAATAGAATTGAGTGAACTTAAGGAACTAAGAGTGTTGGATTTACGTAAGTGTTCTGAGCTAAAAAGAATTCCTTCCAATTTGATACGAAACTTTTCTCAATTAGAAGAATTATACATGGAGGACATCTTTGAAGAAAGGGAGGTTGAAGAGAAGAGTATAGAAACGGGCAATGCTAGGCTTTCAGAGGTAAATTGTCTATCTCGCTTGGCTGTTCTGTATTTGAAAATAAATTCAAAATGCCTTGCAAAAGACTTTGCTTTCTCCAAACTTTCAAGGTATGAAATTGTTGTGAATAGAACTTATGAATATTCAGAATCATCAAAATCTTTGATAATTGCTGATATTGATGCAACCTTATTGACTGCATTATTTAAAGCACTATATCACAGTGTAGAATATCTTATTTTGGAAAGAGTAACAGGTTGTCAAAATCTTGAGTTGCATCCAAGTTTAGCAAAGTTAGAGTTGGTATCGTTACCAGAATTGCAGTGTATATGGAAGGGGCCCATGTCCATTCATTTTGTAAACTTCCAAAGTCTTACAGATGTTTATGTGGGATGGTGCAAAAGCTTGGCTTATCTTTTCACTTTATCAATTGCCCAAAGTTTGGGGCAGTTGAAATCACTCCGTGTAGAACATTGTGAGAGTTTGGAGTTCCTGATCAAGATAGAAGAGGGTGATAATGGCAGGGGAGAGAAAATATTGTCGAAATTAGAAGATCTCCAAATTGAAAATTGCCAGAGATTGGAATATGTTTTTCCAGTGTTTGTTGCAGCAGGTCTTATACAACTTAAAAATCTTGAAATAGAAGATGCAGCAGAGTTGAAGCAAGTATTTCATGGAAAAGAAGAAAATGAAATTGCAGAGGAAGGAAAGGACATCAAGTTGCCTAATTTAAAAAAACTAAAGCTTTACAAACTGGAAAAGCTTACCAGATTCTTTCCAGAAAATAATCATGCAACTTTGCCAGCTTTGGAAGAGTTCTGGGTGATTGAATGTCCGAATTTGACAATTAAAGAGGGAGTACTAGATGAGGTATGTTTTTAATTTTTATTTTTATCTCAGTAAAAATTATTGTCACTTTTTTTTTTCTTTTTTTTGGTTTTTTTGTTTGCCTAAAATGGACCAAAATGCTTGAATTTGACCAATATTAAAATAATAAAAAATCAAAATGCATAAATTTCAATAAATTATTTTAGTTTCTTTACGATAAATATGGAAAGAAAAAAGTTTCATTGGTTAAATAAAAGATTTTACCACCATTTGTTTTTTTCTACTTTAAGTGAGGTATCAACAATGAAAAATTATATCATAATTGTTAAATCTTTATCTATTAGACCTTTAGAAAGATCATTTAGCTATACATTATTATGATATAATTATTCATTACAATTGACATTAATTTTATTCAGCATAATTTTATTGCTTTTTTTATTTTATTTTATTTTATTTTATTTTTGTATACTTTGTGAGTAATTTTAATTTATTTTTTAAAAAGAACTAATTTAAATTTATACAATTACTTTGCCCTTATATAAAATTAAATTTAACTCTAATTAACTTTTTGTTAATCAGAGTTCAATTTTGAAGTTTAACAATAAAAAATTTTAAAGTAAAAGTTTTGTTTTGATTATATATATATTACTTGTATTTAATAATATAATAACGAATTGACACAAAACATAGTTATACTATTGCAAGTTGACACATTACAATCTAGTGATCAAACTGTGCAAATTTTTGGATTTTTTAGTTAATTAAATAAAATATATAAAAGATTCTCTTACTTTTTTTCAGTAGTTGGTAGTACAGTATACTCTATTGGCATAAATTTATCTGATAAACTTTTTATAATATTATTGTGCAGTTTCAGAATCTGCAAGTTATAAGGATGATTAATTGCAGTAGTCAATTATGCGATGGAGTTCTCTTTCGGTTGAGATGTGGCTTCTTCAAAAAAATTAAAGAATTAAGCATGGAAGACTGTGGAGTACTAGAACATGAATTATCATTCTCAAATCTGAAGAATTTGACCTCTTTAACAATAACCCACTTCAACAAGCTCAAACATATCTTCTCACCAACTATTGCTCGAAATCATATGTTGCAATTGAAAGAGCTGTGCATCAGAGAATGTGCGGAATTGGAGCAAATCATTGATGTTAAAGATGGTGAAGAAGTTGGAGCAAATCTTCTCCAAACTCTATCATGGATTAAAGTGGAAAAGTGCCATAAATTAAAAAATCTGTTTCCTATCTCCATAGCTCGGGGTTTTCAACAACTGAAATACCTACAAGTAACTGATAACTCTGAATTAGAAGAAATATTTGGAGATAATGATGTGATTGATGAGAAAGAAATCCAGTTGCCTCGACTTCAGTATATAATCCTAGAAGATTTACCAAGACTCACCAACTTTTGCCATGTGGATTATCACTTCATATTTCCAGCACCACCACTTGATTACTTGACAGTCGGAAGATGTCCAAAGATAAGTACAAGATTTTCATGGGATGAAGAAAATAAAAGTGTGCATGCGGAAGCAAAGGTACTTCTATTTTTTAAATATAATTGATTAAAGATATTAAGTCAAAAGGATTTGCTCATTATTCTTCACAGTAAGGAACTTCTTTTCATACATTTACTTCTTATGTAATGCCACAAAAAGCTTAATATTACTCCCTTCGCATTTGATGCTTCCAATATCTTGCTTTGCAGGCACCCAAAATAGGTAACGCCGAAGATGAAAGTCATGAAGAGACGTCTACAGATCTCATTTGCGGCAGGGCTGGTTTTAAAAATTTACCTCAGTACATAGAAGTTGAAAAGGTTTATTCCAATTCTCATCCAACAGAATGAAGAAAATAAATGTACACATTGAATAGTCTAATCAGGTAATTGAATTTATTATTCTACACATTGAATTTGTTTGAAGAGGCTCCAACATAAATGTAATTCTGATTAATTATATTTCTTTTGATGGTTTTTCAGTTGGCGCCACCGAATCCAGTGAAGATTAGTCTGTTTGAAGGGAAGCAGAAGAAAATTCAATTCACTGTCTTCAATTTGATGAATTTTCTAAACTGCACTTGTTATATATATTTGTTCAGTTTTAAGTCCAATATCAATTCACTTGTTATGGCAATTTTCTGATGGATTATTGACAGAGTTTATGTTTAAGTTAATGTTATGTCAATTTTCTAATGGATTAATCTGGTGCTTAATTGTTGTAATCTGGTGGATCTAATCAGTACTTCTGCTGCTACAATTAACTCAACTTTGTACTTCACCTCTTCAGTACTTCTGCTGCTACAATCTTTTCAATATCTACTGCTTCGTTTTACTCCTGCTTCAAATTCTCTATTACTCATCTTCTACTACTCCTGTAAATTCTTCTTTACCTTCACTAATTACTTGCCCTTTCAAACACTGAGAAGATGGTACAACAATAAGTTTACTTCTTAAGAACTCAAACTGTCTTGCCAGTTGCCACCAATGGTTTTGTAAAAACGTCAACATTTTGCACTTCACTAGGAACATACTAAATTCTTATCAAATTTGCTACATCTTGCTCTCTTACATAATGTGTATCAATCTCAATATGTTTTGTTTATATTCTGCCTCAATCTCAATAGGTTCTACGAAGCTCTATAATCTGCCTCAGTGGATGATAAAGCCATTACTTTTCTGTTTTCTACAACTCCATTGCACTAAATTAGGACTAAGAAAAACATAGCATCCACTTATAGATCTTCTTATCTTGTACACAACTTGCCCAACTATATTTGCATAGCACTCCAACTGCATAATACTTGCTGGATTGAACTGAATGCCATAAAATAAGGTAACCTTTTAAGTACCTAAGTACTCTTTGCAGGCCTGCCACTGGAACTGAGTCGGTTGCTAAAGAAATTGACTTAGTTTATCAGGCTTGGTTAAGGTTAAGTATTGAAGAGCACCTACTGTGCTTCTATATAAGGCAAGAGTGTCAAACTCCTCACTATCTATAGCAGCAAGTTGAATTCCCAAAGCCATTTGACTGTAGCTTTCCAGTCTACTTTAGAAGATCTTTGGCGTATTTAGTGATTGAGATGAATGCCATTACTATTTTGAAAAGCTTCTAAACTAAAAATAACCTATTGAATTCACAAAACAAAGATATTTTTCACAACAAAGATTATGAAATGATAGTCTCACCCAACTTTTTTCTTCAACAATACAGTTGATGTTTAATCCATAATAGACACTGAAGATATCTTCTTTTTCTTCATTTTTTTAGGGAAAAGAAACAAGAAATTGAAAAACACCAATTGGTGAGAACTGGACTTGGAATTGAGCCACCTTTAACTTAGGATTCGGAACAACAGAGCATCACACCTAATTTATACAGAACTGAGCCCAATGTAACTTTATAGATAAACCAAGTGCATATCGTAACTATTGTAGAATTAACCTTCACCACTTTATTTCAATCCACAACAAAACAATAAGTATTCAATTTTTGGCGGCTAAAAGCGCAGATAAGTAGGGATATTAAGGCAAGTAAAAAGCAAGTCCTACATAATTGTTTATATCCTGATCAAAACTGTCACAAAATTAACATACAGCTAAGGCAAATTATTTCTGAAGTTTCCCAAATAATCAATTGCCACTGTTACACTCAGATGTTACCCTCATAGCGTTTAGGCCAATTCTGTGGATTTCAGCCCTCTACCAATGAGAACAACAGAGAATGAAGTGCAGAACATGAGAATTGAACAACTCTAACTCAAATCGACAAAAGTACTCCATGAAAACAAACTCCTCACCAACAACACAATACAAAACCACATATTAACAATTAGTGCTTAAAAGCATATTCAACGCCACGAATCACTATACTACCACCATCACCAACATCACAGAACAACCCTTTGCAGGATTATACATTTATCACATTTAAGTTCTTATAAGGTTATAATGGTTTGAGCACTAATTAACAATTAGACTCTAAAAACACTAAAAATTAACAACAAAATTCTCCACTTTATCAAATCCAACACCAAGAAAAATGCTAGCAGAACATGAAATCAGGCAATTTCATACTAATCCACGAAAGCAAAAACCAAACTAACATTAATAAAAATCGCACTAACCTTAGTAGTCAACTTATAATCTCCTCTCTTCCACTTGCCACTCCTCAAATACCGATCACTCTCACACAACCTCCTTAACACAGCCAAAGTCAACCCAATTGCCAAATCCGCCACGTCATCAGTCAACACATCAGGAGTGTTTGTGACTCTTATTCCCTTCTCTTTACACTTCCCCAAGTCAACTTTGTCAAGCCCCACGCTGAAACTCACCGCGATCTCAAGCTTTGGCAAAGCTTCTATCAGTTCAGCCTCAACGTCGGCCGCGGCATTCCCGACAACTGCACGGATGCTGTTCTTGTGCGTGTTTAAGAAGTGGGTCTTGTCTGAAAAGTTCGGTAAATTGAGTCGGACAGATAAAATGGAAGATAAAATGGTAGCACGTCCGTCAGATTAGCATAACCAGTAGGACCACAAAAACCGATGGCCGCAATGTTCAAGCGCACAAGCGATTTCTTTCACCTGGTCCTCACTGAAGCTTCCCATGCTCCCGGGGCAAAGAAACACAATCGATGATGGCGGTTGATCATCAAGCCACTCCTTGATCTCTGTTATTGAGATGGATCCACCTAATCCTCGATCAATCTCATCACCTTCTAAATTCAAAATGGGTCCCGGTGTATACACAGGTGGGGTGTTGTTCAACTTACCATCAGAGGAAGACTCGACCGCATAGGATTCCAACTCCTTGAATGTATTTACAATCGATGATGGCGGTTGATCATCAAGCCACTCCTTGATCTCTGTTATTGAGATGGATCCACCTAATCCTCGATCAATCTCATCACCCTCTAAATTCAAAATGGGTCTCGGTGTATACACAGGTGGGGTGTTGTTCAACTTACCATCAGAGGAAGACTCGACCGCATGGGATACCAACTCCTTGAATGTATTTAAAATAATGCCCTTTGCTTCTCTAAGCCCGCTTGCTTGTTGAAACATAACAGTAGTCCACTCTTTCTCTGTGAACACAATAGGCAAATTCCTAACAGGAAACCGCTTAATGAGACTCGGGACAATCAACTCAGTGACCGAGTCTTTCAACTCAGTGATGGGCTCATCACAAAGAACTTGCAAGTGTAACTGCATACTAAGAAAAGCTGCACTGGAGGTGTAGAAAATGTAGCTAGCAACTCCAAAATCATTCGCAACTTCAATCATGTCCGCACAGAACATATCGAGAACGAACCCGGTGAGTCGAGGTGAGTCACCAGAGGCTGACTTTGTCTGAATTAGCTTACTGATTGCTTCTTTGACGAGGTGTTAATGGCTTTTGACGAACGAATCCATGAAGCTTATACGAGAAGATGATTTTGAAGGGGAAAGATTGACTTCTGGGAGTTGAATGATTTTAAAGTTCGGGTTGAGTGGAGAGAGAGTGAATGAAGGTAGACGGGGACTTTAGTGTCGAAGGGGAGCTGCGTGATGAGGACGGTGATGGAGAGGCGGTGGCCAGAGTGGACCAAGATAAACACAGGTTCCTGTCTCGGTAACTGACTCAAGACTCATCATAAAGGAATATACAGGACAAAGGGCTGATGAAGATGATGATATAATTACTATGCCAGTTTATGAGAAAAATATTTATTTAATAATAAAGGAATAAAAAATGTGGCCTGGTCGCCGCCGGCCTAGGTGTGACGGGCAAGATCACGCTTCTAAATCAAAATAATTTTATCTGAAGGCAATGAGTTATCATAAATGTGAACTCGGTGACTGACTCACCATAAATGTGGTGTTGTTTATCATTGTAGTGCTCTTTGATTATTTGTCTGATAGTGTGGGCGGATGTGTGGAAACCAACGTGAGAGTGAGACAGATTGATGGGTGTATAACAAATAAAGACTTTAATATCCTTTGTCTTATTATACTTCATTTTCTTATTTTATTCTATTCAATTTTTGTTTTTAAGTAGAATACTGTTACCTTTAAACTGCCCTTCACACCTGGCATTCTACGTGGCATATGCCACCTAAGTTGGTTATTTTTTGGTTTGCAAATTTAGGATAAGTGAATTTTGGGAGGAGATTCGAATTTGGAGAATTATAGGTCCATTTGGTTTACTATTTTTCAATATCCTATCATATTATTTCTAAAATACCAGTTTATTTCTCTATTCTGAAAATATTATTATATTTTATTTAATTTTTTTTAAACCTCTTAAATTTATTAATTTAACTAAACACCTATAAAAAAAATTAAAAATTGATAAAAACACCCCCACTTATTGATATTTGCCAGATTCTAGTTACTACCGTCGGAAGGTGATCAAGTCTAGTATAATGGTACACTACTAACTGGATCTAACTAGTAGTACATCGATCTCTCATTTTTCAATCAAATTCACAGTAAATCTATCAAATCAATGACCAAAATCTAATTGTTGAAAAATGATAACATCATCAACAAATTGCATTGGAGAGAAGATAAATTTTTTATTCAGCTTAAAGGGATCCGTTTACAAGAAGAACAGTTGATATATATATATATATATACAAGTAACCATAGTTAATCAACCACATTTAATTAACCATAACACCTAACTAACAACTAACTAACTATTTAACCAATTAACTAAACCACTTAACTAACTAACTGACAGATTAATTAGCTAACTAAACTAATTAACTGATTATACTAATAATCCAATAGTCATGCTAGTACAAAACATGTCAAGGACAAACCCGGCGAGTCGAGATGAGTCAAGGGAGGCTAACTCGGAGTGAACAAGCCTAGAGACGGCTTCTTTGACGAGGTGTTTATGAGATTCAATGAACGAAGTGAAGAAGCTTCTGGGGTCGAATATTTGAAGGTCATCGCTTGGGAGATGAATGAAGTTGATGCGGTCACTAGCAAAGAGTGAGTTTAGATAGGTGTTAACTTTGGAGTCAAAGGGTAATTTCATGACAAGGACCGTGATGGAGATGCATTGGTGGCGGTGGACGAGGAGCTTGGCCAGCTCCAAGGTGTCTGACGCCTGGTGTAGGGATGAAGACAAGGTCGGCTTTCTTGTTCATTGAAGCTGGTTATTGTGTTCTTGAGTTTTGAGAGTAAAATTCAATAAAAGTGAATGGATTTTAAAAAGGAAATTAATTGAAGTAAAACTATCTATGTAAACAAGACGATAAGTCAGTGATGATGTAAATGCTTTGCTAACAGGGAGAAGACCTATATGTGTTCAAATAACTGGAAATTGAAAAGTAGCTGAGTATAACTTTTCAGACTCTAATGAATCTAACCTTACTTTAGTGATTTATGTTCAAATGTTTTACCAATAGAGAAAGATGTCTTGCTTTTTGATTAATCAAAATCATCCTCAACTAGGTTATGGCAAATTATTTAAAAGTCGAGTCTTGCCTTGTTTATCAGATGCTCACGTATTAACTTGTGACATGGTAGATATACGCCATACTTGCTCTATATAAATGCAGTTTGAAAGGAATTAAGAAGATTATTGTTTATCTGTTGGAATTCACATGAAATATTTTGGGCATCCTTTACCTGTTAGAACTTAAGAGGGCGCAAACTGGCAGAAGGCGGTAGATGGCGTTGACTTCCCCTGCCAACTCCATTATTTTTTTCCTGCTCAATTGCAGTTGATAAGGAGATTACCAGATTGTAGAGTTTGTCGATCCTAGACATGAAGTGCTATGGCGTGAATATGGTCTTGTTGAGTTCCGAAATCCATGTAACATCTGTTCTTTCGAAAAAAAGGGAAAATGAAATTACATGAATTAATTCTTATTAACATTCATCAGAGCATGAAAACTCACTATAAGGAGAAGGAAATAAAAACAAAAAACCACGAAGAACCTAAAGTACACATTTTCTTGTTAACTTAATGAAGAATATTCATGTTCATTCATTAAACTAAGAGATGGCATCTAGATTGGAGCTTCAGGTGGCCCTATATCAGCATTTTTTTTATTTCCATGGCTAATCCTGCCAACATCTCATATATATCATGACATGGTTTTTTTATAAGACTCGAGCAAGGCTCTCATTTTAATCCATTTTAATTTCAACCGCTAATCCCAACTCAATCACCATTTCAAAGGCATTCAATTAATTGGAACGCCAAACCATATGCTCTCTAGTGCAGAATTCCACCCACAGTGTGACACGAACCCTCCGATCGCCTTGTGGGCTAAGGTTGACACTTGTAGAGTCCATCCGATTACTTTTCCAAATCTTGACCGTTCGATCGATAAATCCTTTTGGCAGCACGTCCGTTGGATTTGTGTAGTCACTCGGTATGGCGAACAGACCCTTTGGTGAAGGTTCACGTAGGGACCATAAGAACCGATGCCCACTCTGCTCGAGCGCACAGGCAATCTCTTTCACCTGATCCTCATCGAAACTTCCCATGCTCCCGAAGCATAGGAACACAGCCGACGATGGCGGCTGATCATCAAGCCACTCCATGATTTCTGCTTTTGTTTTGGACCCACCTGTAAATCAATGCTATCACCCTCAAGATCTACAGAATAAACGGGTGGGACGTTAGTTTCACCATTTGAGAAAGACTTTATCATATTACTATATTAGACTAGACTTTATCATATTACTATATTAGACTCCAGCTCCATGAATGAATTTACAACAATACCTTAACCCTTCGGAACCTCCATGCTTGCTCAAACACTATCATATACCAATCTTTCTCCAAGTACGCAGAAGGCAAAACTTTAGCAGGAATTGGGTTAACGAGACTCGGTACTTCCAACTTGGTAACCGAGTCTTTCAACTCAGCGGTGTGCATGTTCTGATCATCATAAAGAGCCTGCGCGTGAAACATCAAATCGAGAGACCCTGCACTCGATGTGTAGTAAATATAGCTCGAAACTCCAAGCTCATCAGCAATATCGATCATGACTGCATAAAACATGTCGAGAACGAACCCGGCGAGTCTGGGTGAGTCATCGGAGGCTGACTCGGAGTGAAGAAGCTTAGAGATAGCTGCTTGGACGTGGGGTTTATGAGATTCAATATATAAAGGCAAGAATTTTCTGGGGTTGGATCCAGGAAGTGGAATGTGATCGTTGGGAAGATGAACGAAGTTGATATGGTTGGCTACAGAGACTAAGTCGAGGTAGGCGTTGACTTTGGAGTCAGCAGGTAGTATCATGACGAGGACGATGATGAGAGGTGGTGGACGAGGAGCTTGGCCAGCTCCACGGTGGAGAAGAGGTGGCCGATGCCTGGTATAGAAATAAAGCTGAGCTTTCTTGTTCATTGTGTGGATGATTGACGATTCCTTTTGTTGGTTGTGAGTAAAATTATACCAAGCTTTTATGGATATACTAATGGTAAATGATGTCACTGCCTTGCTAGTAGTGAATAGAGGAGAAACACGTGTAACTGATGCTCTGTGTATACTGTATATACCATGTCAGCATACAACGCATGTACTACGGTTGAGTATATCCATACTAAATGAGCAAGATCATCCAGTGAAATAGTGACATGTGTTATCGTTTTTCTCTTCCATCCGTTGTTAACATTATTAATCAATAATTATGTGATATGATTCATCAATAACCGACATAATACGAAAACTAATTTTATATGTTATTTACATGGCGGAATTCATATGAAAAAGTTCAGCAGTTGATCACATTATAATTTCCTCTGCTCTATCATAAGCAAGATGCTTACATTGAAATGCCTCCTTTGCATCATCCAAGGTGACAATCGCCACGACAGAACGATTTTCTTCACTCGACACCAAATTCATCTCTTCTTCTTCCTCCACAGACTTAAGTTGCTTAACAGACACTCTCGTTGCAGCCCTAGTAGCAGAAATCTCCAAGGCATTCAATGCCACACGAGCATGGCCACCACAATTAGATGACAAGAACTCAATAGCATCCTCCTTCACCTCAAATCTCACTCCAGCACTCTTCCCCACCCCCCTATCGATATCCTCGATTGCTCACCTCAAAAGTGTCTCAACGTGGCACGGTTTCAACACGTTAAGCGTAAGAACTCGACAACGAGACAACAATGGCGTAATCAAATGAAAAGAAGGGTTCTCAGTGGTGGCACCAATGAAGACAATACTTCCATCCTCAATCACAGGCAAAAACGAATCTTCTTGTGACTTATTAAACCTATGAACTTCATCAACAACCAAACAGTCCTCTTATTCCAATTATTTTTCACTTTCACCCTCCTAGCTTCCTCAACTACTTCCCTAACATCCTTAACCCCACCAGTAACCGCAGACAAACACACCAAACGATAAGAAGACACAACAGAATCCACAATGGCTTTAGCAATTGAAGTCTTACCGGTTCCGGAGAGGGCCCACAGGATGACGGAAGGGAGACGGTTGGTGTGGCCGACGACCTCGTGAAGCGTACGAGGTCTCATGCGCTCTGTGAGGGGCAGATGAGGCGCACATGTCTTGACACGCTTCGCGGGGGGAGCAGATTCCACCAATTGGGTGGCAGAGGCAGTAGCAGTGGCAGTAGCAGTGGCGGGTCTGATGGGTTTGGCAAAGAAACGATCGAGTTTTGGTTGGGAGGGAGATGGTTTGTTCGGCGGAGGGGCGGCGGGAGAGAATCCATTCGGTGGCTTTGAGAGTGGATTTTCCGCCGGTGGCGGCGAGGGCTTCGGCGGCTAACTCGTTTGGGAAGCCCATTCTTAGTAGTTGTTCCATCTCTATCACTTTGGATTGCTGTTAGAATCGAAGAGACATGGGTTTTGTTTGGTTTGTTCTGTTCGATCTTTTTAAAACTAATTAGTATTATCATCATCGGATTTTAAGGATACTATGTGAATTGTGCTTTCTAATATTCTTCTTCAGAATTTAAAAATAAATATACTTAAAACAATAATTTTTAAAGTCCCCAGTCTTGAAGTTAAGTACACTTTGAATCTCCCGTGCCATCTTTCATAATTGAGGATTTCTTTAATAATATATTTAAGACTTTTTTTTTATTGTAGCACCTAATCATCTAGGCTGGTTAGATTAATATTTACATTGATGTTTATGTTTTGTAAAGTTAGATTCAACGTCTTGAATTTTTTAAGATGCAAATCAAAGATCAATGACCTCAAGTTTATATTTTATAAAGTCAGAATGATCGTTGCCTTTTAAGTCTACACATTAAAACTATTACAGATTACATTTATACATTAAATTGATGATATATATTGATTAACTATAACATAATAATTGGAACTATTCGTCATTCATATATATATATCATTTCTGTGAGTTGATCTCCATTCTTGTATGTTGATCAGTGACCATGAGCTCCAAGACTTTCTTCTTTTTCTCATAACCTTTTGTCCATAGAATTGCATATAAACCAAAAACGATCAATACTGATCCCATAATACTGAAAAATGAAGAAAAAAATAGTTAATTAATTTCAAAAATTAATGTTTAAATCTTGAAAAAACCTAACACCTTTGGTTAATTCAATATATTATCTTCTAGAAATAATTGACATTAATTTTATTGAATAAAACTAAGAGTTTCCCTTAAATTCTAAAAGATAAATATATTTAATGTATACACATTAATTAGATTAACCATTGATCCATGATAATCAAACGTTTAAAAGTTGATGAATTTGGCAATAATTATGAAAATGAATATAAATATAAGAATATTAGTATCAAAATATTATTGTTATTTGCAGCAATATGAAGAAAATAAGAGTAGAAATTCCATTCAAACAGATTTTAAGAGATTCATTGTAGCAGCTTAATATTGCTCCTCCAACATTTTCGATTGAAAGCAAAGGACCTGACCATGCAAAACAATTTTGTGGAAATATTTGGTCATAGAAATCAAGTTATGAGCGGTTTCCAAGGGGCATGGAGAAGGAGCAAGAAGGACGCTCTGAATGCAGTTTAAGAACAAGCATTGGAATTTCTCCAAAATGTTGAAATGATCAAAGTAATTGATGTGAATTTTGATAGAGTTGTTAGTCTGCAACAGAAATGTGAGGATAGAGGGAAAATTTGATGAAGAAGAATGTACACAGAAGAAATAAGCAAGGTGAAGCACCATGCATAATGTTCTGAGTGATGCATTTATTATTATCATTATTTTTTTCCTTCTTTTGAGGATTGATTAATAGCATGATGATGCCACCGGTCCAACCCATCGGTCAGACTAGTTAAACCATTCAACTTGGGACCCAGTCGCCTGATCGGGTCATTGTTTGGGTTGGATTTCAAAACATTGACTGATATCATAATATACATATATTGTAAAATCTATAAAAATTCGAATCTCGAGAGGATCCGAGCATTATATACTATAGAAGTAAAATAAAAATGCATACCTTCCCAAGTAGGGTTCTTCTCCTAAAATGAGGAGTCCCATAACAGCTACAATTACTGTTGCCAATGGTCTAAACGCGGTCATGAAAACTGGACCTTTTTCCCTTATAACCAATGTTTGTAAATACACTGTGATTCCAAATATTACAACTCCCTGCAAAAATTAATTAATCAAATGTCATGAATTATCAAGTTATTGATTCGATAACGTTATTGATTGGTTACAATCGACACAGTCACGTTATAGCTAGCGTTGGTAGTGAAGTTGAAAAATAAACTTACACTGTAAACAGGAGCAAGAAGGCTGATGTTCCAGGACAATTTCCAGGACGAAGGTTTATGATCAAGAATAGCAGTCATTATTGCCGCAAGTAATGTTCCTGCTAGGCAAGTTAAGAACGTGAGAGTTATTGGTGCTGGATACTTCTTGATTGTCCACGCCTGCAGTAGTTTTAAGCAAGTTAAAGAATGGTAGTCATTCAGTGAATCTTAGCCTTCTTTTTCCGGTGAAACGTCCCTTCCTACAGCCACTGTAACGGTCATTATCACCGTGACATCAAGCAATTTTTATTTTTATTTATTTTAATATTAATTAATTAGTTTTAATATAATATAAATGTTTTTAAAATTTTCTTGTATTGTCCAAAGCAAACCTTCAAATTTTAATACAGTTGATCCTCCCTCCAATGAAACCGAACATTATATATTTTCAAAATAATAAGCTCCACGCCTTTAGTGCAGTCTAATACGACCAACCAGATATACCCTATGTTTTTTTTTTTTTTGAATTTATTTTCATTCATCATCGGTTTAAGGGCATTTATGTCTTTTCACTTTTTTGTTAAATTTAACGATAATATTACCTGTAAGATGAAGAATGCAGCTAATGCAAGGTATGAAATGAAGAGCATGACAGAGCCTTTTATCCAATCTCCATCTGAGAAAAATGTTGAGTTGATACCTGCACTCTGATTCTTCTTATGGTGTCCAGAGGATGACGGTAAGGAAATTACCACAATACCCTTGTATAGAGTCATAAGTGTTGCACCAGCTAAGGCAACAACAGTGCCCACAATTTTTGCTTGAGCACTTGCTTCTGAAATCTTTAGTTTCTCCATTCTGACTTTTTTTTTTTATTTTGCAACCAAAAAAAAAAAGTGAAATTCTCTTAATTAATTATTTTTGTGGTAATTTTTACTTTTAATTCATTTAATTTTCATTAGTTTACCTGCATAAAACTGCCAAGATAAAGGTGATGGCTGGAATTGCATTGGCCATTGCTGATGCAAATGTAGGTGAAGTGTATTTTAATCCTGCAAAAAACAATGTCCTTCCCAGCACAGCTCTGCCATAATAATATATAAATTAATTTTTCACCCAAAAATTGATCAAGAATTCTCTAATCAAAGTAATATCTCTACTTCTAGGGACCAAAATGTTATCTTCAATGAATAAGGGGGCCAAAATTACTAAGAAAGTTATTTTTATTGGGGCTAAAGTGTTGCCTTCAAAAACTAGAGGTGGTCAGAATGATGGAAACTACATCTGTAAGACTTAAAAAATATTTTTCTATATAAATTTTATAGAATTCTGTGAGGGCCAAGGTGGCCACAGCCAACCCATAACTAAACCTAGCTCTGCCCTTGTATCATAAATTCGTCTTCCACAAGGTAATTGTTCGTAAGGATACTTTTTTTTTTTAATAAGCAAGGGTGTCCAGGTCAACTTATACATACCTCAATCAATCTTCGGGATCTTGAAACTACCAATAAGGTGAAAGCTCTAGTAGTTACTACTATTAACAACCAATAAGGAACTTGAATTTATGACCTCTTGAATAATACTCTTAAGAGTCTTTATCAAACATTGGGCCCACTAGAAATAGTTTATAGGGATATTTATCAATGTAGCTGTATTTATAAAAACTCTCTTCTTTTCTTTTTTCTTGAAAAAGTATTGATCTATCTATGAATAGACAAGTCTTTCTTATATATTTCTTCATAATTAATAGATTTATATGATAGATGATCATATAAATTATTATTTTTTGAATGACACAATAGCATCTTCCCCAAGATGAACACTTCCCAGCATACCAAATAAAACCTTTCTTCTTTATTTTTATACTTGGAATACGGATCTACGAATATACGAGTTTTTCTTATCTTCATAAATAAAAGATTTATACGATAAAAAGAGCATATAATTAAATTACTCACCCTAAGGCCGAGAAAGAAGATGTTTCTCGAGACTTGGATGCTTAGGTTGCTTTCATTATTTCTGTACAAGAGAGAGATCCTGAACCATTAAGATCATGAATCGCATTAAACATAACAACAATTAGAAGATTAATTAATGAAGTAATTACCTCTCAAAGAGAAGATCAAGAAGAGCAGTGGCTAAAGTTCCAAAGCCATGAGCGTAAACAACCAAAACATAGAAGCTCATGCCATCATCCAGATAGACCTTGGAGACAATATTGTAACCTGCATAACAGAAGCTGCAAAATATGCTTAGTATATAAGGCTTTAATTCCTTCAACATTTCTCTCAATCTCTCAGGTTTTTTGTTTTGATTTCAGGCTTCTCTCTGTTTTAAACAATTTGCAGATGGAGAGGGAGAGGGAGAGGGAGATCACACCACCATGAACATTGTTATGCCTCAAAAGTTAAGCCTATGTCAGCACAATTAATATCTCTTTGTACCAGCAGCCAAACCCATATCTCCAAAGATATTCTCACCAACTTTATCTCATTTCAAAAAGATGAATGGACGAGAGCCTTCCATGTGTCAAGGCAGTTTGCAAAAGCTCTCATTGCATTGAGTGCAAATGTGAATAAATAGGCACTCCTCTTCCCGAAGAAGGGAGGCTGGGCTGAGATTTAGCTTCAATTCTTTCTCTATGTAAAAACACTATTTTTTCATCTTTGTATGCTTTACGGGCAAATTCATAGAAATATGAAGAGATCAAATAAAATAACAGTGGATGTAGGAATCGCTTGTTGCATCCGAACCACTATAAAAACCCCTCTTGCCAATCTTTTATTGATATTTTCTGCAAAATATATAATCTCAGCTCCATATTCAAATCTCATGGATGCATCACGTGTGATTCCTAAGTCCGCTTAGCGCTTCTCACGTGCGAGTCATTGGCGTCCAGAATCAAGCGTCAACAAATATGATAGCTATTGCTAGCTTTACATTTTTACTTTAATGTTTATGACTTTGCGATAATTATTTGACCTATTGCTGTTCTTTTACGTAGATGTCTGTATTTCTTTAAAATGTATAATATTCTCATTTATTATTATTGGGAAATGCCAAAGAATAAAGAAAAAAAGTTTGTACCAATAGTCTTTTAGATTGATAAATTTGACCAAAATTTTGTCCTTTAATATTAATCTAAAAAAAAAAACATGGATTTTAGAGAGAAGAGAGAGAGAGAGAGGCGCTATCATGAATATGACTACTATTGCTAGTCTTACATTTCAGCTTTAATGTTTATGATCATGCAATAATTATTCTACTTATCGTTGCTCATTACGTAGATGTCTGTGTTTTTAGAATATCTAGAATATTCTTGTTAAAAGAATAATTAAGAAAGAAACATGAATTCGAATTTTTAATAATTACAAACATATACATCTGAGAATTTTCGGTCATTTCAATTCATAATTCAATTATAAATCTTTGGGGCTAGTGCTTGATGAATAAGATGCTTTCAAAGAGAATCATAAAATTTATCTACATGGACCACTTATTACTAGATAATTTGATATTAATTAAATTTATTTAATTATCAAATTTAATCAAGCAGTACTAAAATATTCATTTCAGAGAACCTGATTCAGAATTGCTTTGATTCTTTAATAAGTTGAGGTTCACTTTAAGAACAAATCACAAATCTTAATATATTCTGTGAACAAATCTCAAATATTGGAGGCATTAAGAGAAATTTAATGCCCTTTTCATGTACTTTTATGGGAGGAATTTTTAGTTTATTAGTGGGCACATGCAACAAGCATATATAAATATCCTTGTAAAAGCCCTTTTATATATGTCTTGTCCCATTTCTGCAATTTATAGTTGGAAATATATATATTGGTTCTAATAGGTATTCTTTTCTACGAATGTCCTGATTTTTTAAAGTCCGTCCTCAATTCTCATTGGTCAGAATTAATTTATGCATGTATAAGTTAACTTTTGTGGACAATTAAGATTTACTTTACCCACAACATCCTGATTATTTTAAACATAGAACTGATTCATTTATGCATGTTGGTGTCAAAGTCTCACATCGATTAAACTTACATAGCACAAAGACACCCTTACCACCCAGAGACGCCTTTTCAGGATAATATCTCTGAGAACCCACCTATCATATTTCCAGATCCGATATACATCAACAATGCATAAGTTAACTCTAAAAGTCAAGATTTTATGTGAAAAGACAAAACATGAAATACGAACTCTAATTAATGAGAATTGAGATTCAATTTTTAAGTCCCTATTTTAGGGTTGCACCTCAGAATTTTCATTGTAATGTTATAAAGCCAATGTCAATGCTAATTAATTTTATTTAGTTTTGTTTCGGGACGTTCTTATAAAAAGGTAAAAGTGATGCATACTGCGTACAAGCATGCTTCTTCTTAAGTGCCTTTCATTCTTATAAATAATTTTTTCTAAAAGTGCTTTTAAAGTAAAATTAATACCACTTTAAAACTTTATGTTATGTGTATACAAGGCCTCCATTTGTCCTTGTCTTATTCAACTTTCAGAAGATGATTTTTGGCTCAAGATTTGTATTGATTTTCTAAAAGACAATCACATCAAATTGGAATCCTAAAATGCACCATTTAAATTTATTTTTTTAATTTTTTTATTATTTTTTTTTTAAGAAAGGCTTTTTAAGTGAGATATTTTTCTAGTTTAGGTTTTTTTTTTTTTTTAATGTAAATGTATTTTCATTTTCATTTCAATTTGGTAGTATGCATAAAATAGATAAAAAAAAAAAAAAGATCATTTACATTAAATAATAAGTTAAAATAGTTTTGTGAAGAGGGTGAGATTGAGTGACGACTAACGAGCGATTGCCGATTGGAGCGAGAATGACGAACAACTGTGAGAAGGAGAATTGGAAAAGTCGAGATTTGAGAAACTGAAGATGAGATTTAGTCGGTTTACTATTTAGAACTTAAATTTTTAGGTTTAATTGATTTGTCGTTTTTGTCTTTTTGAAAGTTGAAATAGTGTTTAAGGTTTTTTAATTTTTTATTTATAATGGTTCGGTTTAGGTACTTAGTTTATTTTTTAAATTGAATCGATACCCGAACCGAATTTTTTTTTGGGTACCTCCTATGATAGTACTAGTATCCGAATCAAATTTCCAAGTATTCAAATTTTTTGGTTCAGGTAACGGGTAATTTTGTACAACCCTATAAGTTGTGTTCAAAAAATGAATTAATTTCATCCATCCTTATCCTGGAGAGATCTATAAGTCTTGGGCGCATCAACAATTTACAAAGGCTAATAAACTATTATTATATTTGAAAAACTACAGTAGTGAATTAGTAGAAAAATACATGACAAACTACAAACCAAATTCATAAAAAGGATTCTTTACTCGGTAGAAACATCCACAATTGAGATTTATTATTTGAATAACACCCAAGCATCCTTCATATTAAAGTAAACCAACAGTCGATAACAAATGTTCATAATATTTGAAAATCAACTAAAATTATAATCCTTTCACACTTTATCACTCACATATAAAACTTCATAGTGCTTCTTGGGTATATTAAAGGTGCAGTCATCCAAACACCTGGCCAATTGGGTATTTTGGGCTGAAACACACTCAAAAAATGCTCCAATCATCAATCTAAAAACCTTCTTGAAGAAGGTTTTCATAATTATCCCACTCTTTATAGTCTAGATATTGATATTCATAATACAAAAGTCTAGATATGCCTCTTCCCTTGTGGTCCGATGACAAACTCTTTAGTCACTAATGTTAACTATATTTAGGGGGATTTTGTGTTCGAGTCGTATGAGATGTACTTACCACATTTGTGTAATTACTTTAGTTTAATAGGCTTGTAGGATGTTTCGTAACCGTAAGGATTAGGTAGACTCCAATGTGGCTTAGATACTGACAAAAAAAAAAAAAAAAGGATATTGATATCCTATGTTTCAACTGTACCGTCACCATGCTCTCTAATTTTAAATTTCTGTGTCAAGGTACTGGGTTGGACTTTCAGCCCAACAGCCCACACAATACCCCAACAAACACTGTGCCCCAAAAAGCCCAACAGGCTACACAATAAAAACCTGCATAATCTGTGAGTCTAAATTTAAAGCATAACACAGAGCCTAACAGGCCACACAAGGCCCCTAATTTCAAAAGGATGTTAACCCAACAAACACCTAACCAATCTTTGAGCCTAGTTTGGGAAGTGATTTTTAAGCTCTTGATCATTATCCCTCCTCACCTTTATTATATTTAAAAGAAATCCCTTCAAACCCCATTTAATATCAAAAATAACCTGAACTTATTAGGTTTCATTGGGGTTTTTATTTGCGTCATTTTCCCTCAATTTCAAACTTAATTACAGGTTTTGTTTATACTATTTTTACCCAACTGCTTAATTAGATTTTTTATTTATACCCATTTTTCCAATTTCAAATTTAAAACTGTCTAGATTTGTATTAAAGAAGTAGGAGATTGGTTTTGGGTACGCTGGAGTTTACTAGGTTCTCAATGGATTTATGCATGAGAATCGTTGGGTATGATGGCTGTTGGAATTTTTCCATTGACATTCGGTTAACGCATAAATCTGACAGTTTGAGCTTCATCTTAATAAAAGCAGTTTTAATTTTGTTTCACTTTGTTAATTGTTTTTTTTCCTTCTTTTGCTTTTAATTATACACACATGCATAATTTGTGAACCTAGTGTTATGAGCAAAATGATGACTAATGTTACGAGCTTAATAGTTGTCAATACCTTAAAAAATAGCCCATATGTGATATTGTCTACCCATTTTATTTGATGTGAGATCATAATATTTTTCCCCACAAAACATAGAACATGATCAATGTTAAGTTCTTGAAATCCACACCTCTTTTGTGTATTAAGTTTTAAAGTACGAAATAAGATGAGTTTAATTTATATGCATAGATGATACAATTGAGCTTAAGCGAAAAAGATGTTAAATATCACTCCTGATATACAAGATTAATTTGTTAATAGACATAAAAATTAAGTGAACATTCTTTGCTGAATTTCCAAGTTGGAATTTATTCTCAAACATTCTTTGCTTAATTTCCAAGTTGGAAATTATTCTCAAACATTCTTTCCTTAATTTCCAAGTTGGAATTTATTCTCAAACATTCTTTGCTTTATTTCCAAGTTGGAATTTATTCTCAAACATTCTTTGCTTAATTTCTAAGTTTGAGTTTATTCTCACACACATTCTTTACTTAATTCGTGAGTTGGAATTATTTACATTCATATTCTCACACATCTTAATTTGTGAACTTCATTTTACAGGATCAAAAGACACAAGGCGAGTTTTGTTTCCAGGTATGATCATTTGTGATGTTTCAACTTCACTATCAGAAGATAATGTTTCATTTTGATTAATACATTCCCTTTATACATGAATAATGAATCCATTTTTCATTTCTTCAAATTATATATATAGATACCAGCTTTTACGTTAATTGTAATCACACACTCTCAAGCTTGAATTGCATCATCAACAATTGGTATGATTACTTATCATTTTTCAACTTCATTATTATACATTTTCTATAAACTTTGTATCTTTTACTATAAATTATATAGATTGTTAGTTTAAACCAAAGGATACTTAGGAACATCTAGAGAGCATAAATAGATAAATTGTTATTAGGGTGAATTTAATATTTTCTTTTTCAACAAGTTTAACAACGGAAAAAAATTATTAATTCATCCCTAGATTGGAAGGTTCAATTCCTCCCAAAGATGTATTAATTTTCATATAACCCGTAATTGTTCTTGCTCTCATAGTTAATCTAAAGAGAATGAAAACTTGGTGATAGACAAGGTGGGTCATTCTAGTTGCTAAATGAAAGAAAAAGAGCTCGTTTTGTGAATTTATATCTCATTTTTTCAACTTTAGACTAATTACTATCTATCAAGAATTTGGGCTAGCACTGTCATTCTAATTTCTTGTTTTATCTCCTTCAAAAATGTATATACCCCATAAAATTTACTGCTTATTTTCTTTATTATCTTTATTCATTTCCAAGATTAACTTGTTTTACTTATTTTGTTATTAATACTTTTGTGGCTCCATAATATTGTCACTTATATTTTACTTAATTATCTTTTTCTCATTTGTTAGGTCAAGTCTTTGGAGACATTGTGGGTCATCCATTGATAAAAGCAGAGAGGTGATTGTGCGAAGATTTATAGATACCAGAGAAGTTTCATTTCTAGGAGAAAACAAATCGGTACGATGTTTCAACTTCAACTTCACAACTGGTTTTAGTTGGTTTCTTTGTTATTATATATTTACTTGCTAACATCTTTATGAACTTAAGGTTTGCAAGCATTTGATTGAAGATCTCAAATACACTTCATTCTGAGAGCGGAATTTTACTTCAGATTCTCTTACCTAGAAGGTATTAATCACAAACTTTTATACTGGCTTTAGATATATATCCTAGTTCATAAAGCTGGACTTTGTGAATTGTGACCGCAGATTCTCAAGCTCAAATAGCATCATCACAGTTGGGTTAACATCACCATAACTAAGGTTAAACAAATTATCTTATAATTAATCTTATAATTTATGATGTATATAAATTATTTATTAAATTAATCGCATTTAAACGATAAATTACATAAATTATGATGAAGAAAATTAAATTATACATATTTAAGATAAATAATTTGAATTATAAATGATGAATAAGATAAATAATCTTTATATAGTGGGGTTTTTACACAAGCTACTAGTCTCATGTGATTCAATTAAGTTTAATTTTTGTAAGCAAACTTATATTCTTATTATAAACAATACGAAAAGATATTGTGAATTAAATCACAAGTGGTTTGAATCAATTGCAATTGATATCTTGAGAACAATTTATTAAATCACCAGGACACGAGAGCCACTTAAATCCTACCATTGCTAAGCTCCTAATGAATTCTTTATTTTTTGTTCATAAAATGAACTTGCAAATAAATCTCCAACTTAAACAATGAAATTTTTTTTAAAAAGGTAATTTTGCTGCATTTTATATAATTTAATTTGTATCATATCTTGTATAATTTTAACTGTATTTTATATGATTTAATTTGTTTTTTCTATTTTCTTGTATTTTTTATATATAATTAACAATAAACAAATATGTAACATTACCAATTTTTATAATATCTTATATCTCATACCTAAAATCATCTATATTTCATGAAGTATTAGTTTTAAATCATCATAAAAAAACAAAAACCTCGAAGATCGTTTAAAATAAAATTTTATTTTAAAAAAGTTCACACTCTTAGCTTGTAAGAGTTCTTTTAAGTTGGCAAGCATATAAAGATACAAAGCGTATTTCATTACTAGGTTAACATCGATCGGTATGATTTAGCTTTTATATACATTCACTAATATTTACCTAAAGATAGTGTACGTTTTTATTTGCTTCATATATTGGTTTACAGAAGATTAATGTAATTTATATTTACTTTTATGCATGCTTTAGACGGATTTGATTGATTAAAATGTTTTTGTTTTCTTTATTATAAAGCTTACATTCTTGGAGTTTGCAAATTGCAATTGCGACCACACATTCTCAAAACGCAAATAATTCACCATTGGGTATGATTATTTTATCATCTCTCAACTTACTATCTATTTTTAATAATATTTCTATTACTATAAATTACTTCATTAAAAAGATAAGGAAATCTTTTTTATTAATTAGGATTAATTTTCTATTGAATCAATCATAATTTTTACTACTTTCTGTAAAATTAATTTACTGTGCATACATAATTGTTCTAATTATATTACAACCACAAAAACCGAAAATTGTATTGTAATATTTAATTTTCTTTGTTCATAGATCTAGCTAGAGCATAGATAAATAAACCAGGATTGGGATGGTCTCCACCAATTAATTCTTCTTTAATAAATCTCTATTCTTAATGGATCAATTAATTTTATTTAGCCTCTTTCCTCAAATTTATCAGATTGATGGCGATGCTCAAATTTGACCACACTTTTCAAGCATCACCCCTTAGAATTTAGACTATTTGCTGAGACTAACACTATTAATTTTAATTGTTTTAATATGAGTTCATTCTTTGTGCACACTTATGCCTCAAACTCGACCATCTACTTTCCTTCTCTCCATTTCCCATAAATCATGTTACAATTAAAATGAAATAAAATTGTTTTTACTTTTCCTTTTATATATATCAAGTATTTATTGACATGGTATTGGTGGGCCATTCAACTTACAAAATAAAAAGCTCACACATCTTTACCCAATTTCCAAGTTTGAATTTATTCTCACACACATTCTTTACTTAATTTGTGAGTTGGAATTATTTACATTTATATTCTCACACATCTTAATCTATGAACTTCATTTTACGAGATCAAAAGACACAAGGCGAGTTTTGTTTCTAGGTATGATCATTTGTGATGTTTCAACTTCACTATCAAAAGATAATGAATCATTTTGATTAATGTATTCCCTTCCAGAACCAAGTAACTCATATACATGAATAATGAATTGATTTTTTGTTTCTTCAAATTATATATATAGCTACTAACTTTTATGTTAATTGTGATTATGACCACACATTCTCAAGCTCGAATAGCATCACAACAGTTGGTATGATTACTTATCATTTTTCAACTTCATTATTATACATTATCTATAAATTTTGTATCTTTTACTCTAAATGATATGGATTGTTAGTTTAAACCAAATGATCCTTAGGAACATCCAAAGAGCTTAAATAGATAAATTGTTATTAGGGTGAACTTGGTATTATATTTTTCAGCAAGTTTAACAACAGAAAAAAAAATTATTAATTTATCCCTAGATTGGGAGTTTCAATTCCTACTAAAGATGTATTAATTTTCATATAACCCCTAATTGTTCTTGCTCTCATAGTTAGTCTAAAGAGAATGAAAACTTGGTGACAGACAAGGTGGGTCATTCCGGCTGCTAAAGGAAAGAAAAAGAGCTTGTATTGTGCATTTATAACTCATTTTTTCAACTTTAGACTAATTACTATCCGTCAAGAATTTGGGTTGGCAATGTCATTTTAATTTCTTTTTTAATCTCCTTCAAAAATGTAAATACCCAATAAAATTGAATGCTTGTTTTCTTTATTATCTTTATTTATTTCCAGGATTAACTTGTTTTACTTATTTTGTTATTAATGTTTTTGTGGCTCCATAATACTGTCACTTATATTTTACTTGATTATCTTTTTCTCATTTGACAAGTCAAGTTTTTGGAGACATTGTGGGTCATCCATTGATAAAAGCAAAGAGGTGATTGTGCAAAAATTTACAGATACTAGAGAAGTTTCATTTCTAAGAAAACACCAATCGGTATGATGTTTCAACTTCAGCTTCTCTTCTGGTTTTAATTGGTTTAATTAACTTCTTCTTCATTATTATTTACTTGGTAACATCTTTATGAACTTAAAGTTTGCCAGGATCTAATCGACGATCTCAAATACACTTCATTTTGAGTGTGAAATTTTACTTCATATTCTCTTACCCAGAAGGTACCAATCACAAACTTTGTGAATTGTGACCACAGATTCTCAAGCTCAAATAACATCATTACAATTAGGTATGATACTTATCATCTTTGAACTTCATTATTATACAACTACAATTTTTTTGATTAAGAAGTTAAAGAAAGGCTACAAAATTAATTTGTTTTGAACTTCATTATTTCATCTTTGAACTTTATTGGCTTGGCTGAAGTTTATATAGAATGTGTGGTCAGTGGCCACATGTCTAAATTAATTTTCCAGGTAGATTAAAGATGACAAAATTTTTTGTTTAGAATAATATTGCATATAGGCTGTCTCCATTATTCCAAGTTTGGTCGAGTATGATTTCGTAAAATATTTAAAATTCATCATTTGTTGTTTAACTACTTGTTGTTATTGTTTGACTTGCAGAATACAGGTCATGATAATAGTCTCTCACAGTGTGTAGTTTTATATCGCGTCAAGATATCTCTTAATAGAAAAAAGGTACGAGAAATGTCATTTTTTCTTTTGTGCTTTTGACATTTATTAAAATAATTAAAACATTATTCGATAAATAATGATTCTATGTTGAATATTTACACTATGAATGAAAATGAAAACCTTTCGAAAATATAACAACCAATTCTCTATGGATGTAGCTTAATAGAGAAGAACTAATTTAAAACTTCTTCTTTAAAGTATCATCATGAAACCAAAATAAATCATATAGTTTAACATGTTGATCTTAAAATTAAAAGAAAATGTCATAATTGAAGGTGGATCCCTTAAACAATGACTGACTTTATGTAGGTTAAAAAATATAATTTAACCTAAATAAATTAATAACTTTGATTAAATAATATTTTTAGCCGGTCTTGACTTGGGATCAATGTTTTAAAAACTGAACAAGTCAATAACAAGATCAGGTGATTGGGCCTCGGGTTGATCGGTTGAACCGATCTCCTCGACTGATCTAATGACGTAATTTTCTTGATCTCATCACTCAATTAATGTTTTGTCTACTTCTCCTTTTTTTTATCTCACCCATCAATCCCTCACCTCTCATATGATCGAAACGTGTCCACAACAAACAATTTTTTATTTGTTTTTTATTAAAGGCAATACATTACACTCTTCACTTTAGCGTCTTCAAGGAAATTTAATATTTGTTTTTATTTTTCAATGAAAGTTCATTAAATGCAATATTAATTAAATTATTTATTTTCAATCTTCCACCTTAAGATGAGTAGAGAGAGAGAGAGCTTCAAAACTTCTCTCTCCAACTTTCTTTATTGTTCTTTACTCTTTCATTTCTTCTGTTTTAATTTTTAAAGCTTTTTCGATTCTTTTGCCTTCATCTAATCAAAAGGTGCATGCCTTCTACGCCAAAACACACAAACACATTCACTCTTCTTTTTTGGACAAAATCCTCATTTTCTTCTCTCTTATTAGTTGTGTGCTGCCACTATTATACGCACCTCCACCATTCTCCACCACCATCACCATCGCAGCAGCAACGACCTAGAGTTTTAACTCCTCTCGTTTTTTCCCCTCTTCTTCACGTTAGATTCTCTCTCTTCTTCTAGTAACATCGTTGATTAGTCTTATTTTTTTCATTGATTAGCCTCATATTTTCAATTGAAAATTGTAAAAGGGATTTGAATTTTAGAATTTAGGAAATTGAGTTAACCCAGCTTTGGCACAAAACCAGTTGGACAGGTGGTTCGCTACAATAACACCGGTCCAACCGTGGGTCAAAACAAGTTAACTCTTATTCCCGGTTTTTTACCCTGACCACCCCGACTAAGGCATCGGTTTTCGATCAAACCGTTTCAACCAGTCAAGGTGGGTCAGGTTTTAAAATATTGTTTGGGACCAATATAGTAAATTAATAATTTGCCAAATTTATAAGATAATACATTTAAAAAAAAAAAAAAAAACATAGGTACCACTTGATATATAAATTAATAATGTTATTATACATCAAAATTATATATATGACTCAACTAAGAGGCCTTTTTGTAAAATATGAGTCTAATGTTACTTGTTTCCTCTTGAAATTGATGTCTTCTTGGATTTCATTTCTAACTTTTCTTAGTGTATTAAGAAGCTATAGTGTAGTATTCTCGTATTGCTAAGAGAAAATTATGCAATGTGATTGTTGTTTTAAGTGCATTAACTATGAGTTATTCCCCGTACCACATTAACTATACACAATATATAAATGCATTAAGTTCAATATTTTGGAAAAAGAAAATAAAGAATGTCTCAATAGATTAATAATTTACTAATTTATACCATTAAATAATATATTGATTAATTAATAAATTTTTATGATACCAATGATATTAATTTATTGAGTTTAATTGTGTGTGTATATATATCTTATGTTATTTAGAAACTAATGGGTTAGATATGATAATAACTAAAAGTAATTGTATTAGAAATTTTAATATTAGTAAGGTTAGATATAATTTTATTTCTTGGGTTGGTAATTGAGCAAATATTAACCAAGGGGCTTCAAGAATATTTACAAAAACTTACAATGAAATGCATACTCTAATCTACTTTGTTTGTTATCAAACAGGAAAAAAATAATAAAAAAAAGTTTTTCCCCTTTTTTATAATTAAATTATTTAAAGGAATGATTAACAATATTTCATAGGTTATTTCATAGGTTTTCTCTTTAAACATAAATTTATATTTTATTACTTCAAATCTTATTTATTTTATTGTCTTACATCTTTCAGATAAGGCCTAATCAAAACTAGATGCTTGCGCTTTGTTGGTAATCACTCAAAGCTTGACATTTCACAAAAATATCATTGGTTTTTGAGCACGGTATTTAAATTTTCTGTTATTTTTTTCTTTTTTAAATTTTATATAGCATGAAAAATAGTAACATAGCTGATTATTTGTTTATCTTATCTAAATATTATTATTAATCCAAAATACAAATAACAAATAGTATAAGGTTGCCATATTTCACTTGCTGAAATATGATGGGATATTTTTATGCTAATTACCTAGCATTAATCTATTCCAAAAGGGCAAAATTAATCAAACCATACTCACAAGAATTTATTGTCACGCCCCCTCATTGGTATTCGCTATCCTATCGAATCTGAGCACTCCTAGGAACTCAGGATCCCGAGAGGAGGGTGAAATTTTTTTTTTTTCAAAAACAATTTACCAACTCCATTCATAAAAACTTAAAGGACAATACTGTAACACAAAAAATAGTTCTGAAAACATAAATCTTAGAAAACGGTTTACAAAACAAATGCATCAAAGTGCTTCCAATGTGTACAAACATTGTGCTGATGAACATGTGTCTGTCAGCGAATCATCGTATTATTGTCACCAAAACCGATACACCCATCATCAAAGTTGAGTAGACATTTCCCAACATGAAACCCACTCTTGCTCACGCCAAAGCCTGCCAAGTGTCCACAATTTCCACCCAACCTATACCTACTGGATATTCATAAATTTCATCCCAACCTACACCCGTTGGATGTTCAAAAGTTCCACTCATTCAGTTAATGCCATCACCACCACCACCACCACCACCACCACCACCACCACCACTACCACTCTAATACCCAAGGTCCCTAATATAGACAACCAACTAGCTGCTCAACTAGGCCAATACTCGCCTAGTGTAATCCATCAAATCCCTTCCAAGGTCTATCCTTGGGGTGTAATCCTGCCTGGAGTTCCTCAGGCGCCTGTCCTGTCCCGATAGGATGGTATAGATCGTCATCGTTCGGAAGTACAGGCCATCTCGATATGTGCATGAGGCTAATCATATTCCACTCAGGCGAATACCTGCCCACTAGTCTCATCAAATCTCACCCAAGCCAATACCCACTGCGTGTTATAATCCCACTCAGACCAATACCCGCCTGGTGTAATCTCGCCTAGAGCTCGTTAGGCATTCGTACTATCCAGATAAGATTTTACCACCATGCAGTAGTACGGACCATCTCATTGCATGTATGAGGCCAAATATAAATACTAGTTGATATTTGGAAGGGGATAGTACCAGAAAGATGGTTACGGTCTACATAAAACTTCCACAATCCCACCTGTGAACTTCCCAGCCTTCAATAATATTACATGCCTTCATGCAATTGTTTGAACATTGGTGGCATATATTTCTTAATAAAACCATCATGTAAATACAAGTATAATATTCCGAAGTATACCAACTTATAAAATATCAATTTACACCTCATATTTGTTCTATTTAGTCCCAAAGGTTTCAAACATTACAATTAGCCCCCTGCCCTACTCCAATAATCACAAAACTGACAATCTGCCCCCTTGAGAATTCTTCCACTAATTTCAATCAAATACTAACCCAAAGTAAAGAAATTTGGGCCTATGCCACCCAAATATAAACAAACCCAATACTAATTTAATATATCTTTTCACAACTATAAAGCCAACCCAAAACACTCATTACTCACAAGTCACAACTTCTTAAATTTGGGCCACGGCCATCTCATTTTATAAGCTCATCCATAATTCAATCTATTAAGAGTTTAATAAACCAACCACCAAGACTTTATTCAATTTAACAACAACCCATATCCACCAAGTTTACACTCCAACATCTACTTCTCCAACTCAACCCAAACCAAGAATTTCATTTCATCCCAACAATAACTCTATTCCCACCAACATCACCCTTCAATTTCCTCAATTCTCTATTCAAGAACAAACAAACCAGCCCTCCCCAAAATTTGGCTGGATTTTTCCATTTAAATAACCATTTCCGCATGCAATTTCTCACAATTTAATTTCCAATCATCCAAATTATGCAATTTCGCACAAACACAAATGCAATCCAAAAGTTCCCTTCCAATACATGATCTATAACCCAAAATCATGCTATCAAACACTTTCATAACATTTTCATTTAATATCCAACACTCCCAATTGTAAGTCAAGCAAACCAGTCCCACCAATTGGCTGGATTTGTTTCCAATCACTATCAATTCCAAATCAAGCTCATTATACAGTATCCAAAATATATAAACACATAAATTCATCATTAAATTACAAACATAAAATCCTCCAGTCTACTAAAGTACCCACCAAGCAAGAATGATTTTTTTGTCATCACCAAAACACACATCAAACGCCACAATAAGCTTCCACGCGTTACATACAACAGAAAATCAGACTTTTAGCAAGGAAATTTTCATTTATCCACTCAACTTTTGAAGCTAAATTCTTGATCCAAAAAAGGGATCGGAATCCTCTAACGATGTCTACGCTTGTCTTCATTTATCTGAAATCTAATGACCTCTCCATGCAAAGGTTTCCCAATGGTAACACTTCAACAATAAATTCATTGGACATCTTAAACACCAAAAGATTAACTTAACATCATTTAACAAAAACTGTCTCATAACCGAACACTGATCACTCCAGGATTTTTCTTAAAAATTCCATTCATCAATTTAAGCCATAATTTTAATGGGGCATTCAAGACACACATATGAAGTTCCAGCAAATTATCCAAGCCATTATAGAGTCAATAACTATTTAAAACAGAATTTTCTTTCAACCCTTCAAAACTGCCAACTGCTTCCAGAATTGAGGTTACTGACTTGTAAAATTTATAACAATTTGACCTTTAATCGAAACCTTATGAAAACCAACAGAATTAAACTAGAAACCTACAGGATTCACCAGAATTTAAAATCATCAAATTTGGATAAGAATAGATACATCAAATCATTTACGAAAATACTCATTCTGCAGCAAACCCAAATTCCAGATTTACAGGGCAAACTTAAAAAATCCATAGAAATCCAATACTTCGAGTTTTTGAGTGACACAAATTTCTAAACACTCCTCAAGAAGTCTACAACAACATATCCAAAATTCAGCTTCAGTCAAAAACCCAAAACATGCAAACGATTTTCGAAATTCCAGATGGTCAGTTTTTGCAGAGCAACCCTTATATCGAAAAACACATCTTTAACCAATTTTTTGCTCAGGAATCACACATACGTTCTATCCACATAACATTATTGTAATTAATCTTACCTTTTCAGTTTAATCTCATACCATTTTATTCAATCATAAACAACACGAATCAAATTAACCAATAATCATCAAAGAGGGAAATCTCAAGCTTTACTCACCTCCCACATGCTTAATCCTCCTCTACTCCTTCCCATCACCGGAGTTTTCCTGCCGACGGCCACTTTCCCAGCAACCTTCATCGCTCTCAACTCCTCTCTCTCCTCGGTTTCATCTCTCTCCCTTCTTTGTTCTTCCTCTCCTCTCGTTTCTTTCTTCTCGATTCTTCTCCGTATGGGTGAACAGCCCACCTATGTATAGAACAATTTTCTAAAATTGTGAAACTACCTCAATAATTCACTTATTCTTACCATGACCCTACCACATCAGCTTTTCTTGCAAAATGTCCCCAACAAAAATTTAGAAACTCAGGTTTTTTATGAAATAACCCATAAAATATGGGATATTACAACCTTCCCCCCTGACTAGAATAACTCTAGATATAGTGCACATATATTGCTTCATTTGGATGGCATAACGAATATCTGGAGCCAAACCCTACAATCTTTCTTTAATACATGGCCACCACATCTTGCAGTTAAACTTTCCAATTTCTTTACCATCGAAATACCTTCCAATCTGTATCCATACACTCGTGTATCCACCACAAAAGGCAGTTGCATCTGACTTGGTGCTTTCCACAAAACATTGACTTTGGCATTCCTGACTTCCTAAAACGTTACCTCCTTTGGTATGGTCTGGGCCTCTTGTTGCGTCATGGCGTATACTCGGGTCTAAATACAAGGCGGTCCCAATTCTCTCTGCCTCTCTCTATTGCCATGACTTGGACCCTTCTTTAGGTTGGGACCTCTGTTGTCCCTTAACACGACTACTCCCTCCCTATTCACCCTACTGGACAGCCCTCTGAAATACACTTCCACTTTGAGACAATTTGGGGCACTCTCTCTTAATATGTCCAAATGGTCTGCATCGACAACAGACTGAAGTTGCACCCCAACACTACTCTTCATGGTACCTGCCACACTCTCACACAACATCCTCTGTTCCCTCTAGAGGCTCTATTGCACTACTATTGGCCATTGAATTTCCCTTGCCTCCCACTGGCCCTAGGCCTAGCTACTGGATGTGCAAGAGAAATTACCTCCACACCTTCCCATACAGTTCTTCAAACGACCAATCCCTCAATTTCTATTACCACGTTTGTCTACTATTTAACACATATTTATAATGTCTAGGACGTCTCACAACATTTTTATGATACACTTTCTTTTCTACAGCAAACAAATAAAACAGTAGTAGCAACAAACAAATAATCATGAAACATTAGAAGTTTACCTGTTCACTAATCACAATTATGTTACATGGTTCAATGTTACAAAGAAAAAGTGTAAGATCAATAGTAGCATCATATGATGTATTTTATTTCTAAAAAAAAAAAAAAAATAGCTAATTGAGGACATTTCCAGGAACTGTGAATATATATCTACCATAGTGTTTTAAAATAAGTAATAAATTGTTCAAAAACTAAAACAGATGTTATTTGAACTGTTTTAGACAGATTGATTTTAAGAATTCATCTCTCTATAATTGCATTTTACACTTGCTGATGAATTTTTGTTTGCTTATTTTATACTGATATAGTTTCTATTTGATAATGATATATTGATGGAGATTGTAACTGCTATTGTATCAAAGGTTGGAGAATACTTGGTGGAGCCTTCCATAAACCAAGCTCGTTATTTATTTCGTTTCAACAAAATTGTTGAAGATCTTTTGGAAGCAGAACGAAACTTGAAATCGAAACAAGGTGATGTGGAGAAAGAAATCGCAGCTGCAGAAAGAAATGATGAAAGAATTAAGGCAACTGTACAAGATTGGTTGTCTGATTCGAGAAAAATCATGGGAGAAGTTGAGACGTTGAAAGGAAAAATAGAAGTTAACAAGACTTGTCTTAATGGGTGGTGTCCTAATTGGGTCTCTCGACATCAGTTGGGGAGGAAAGCAACAAAGACAAGCATTCGTTTGAAGAAGCTAATTGTAGATGGAGGCCAAATTGAAAGCGTGGGGCGTCGTGCTCTTCTATTAGGTGAACCTTCAGCACCTAAAGATCCTGCACCTCTATTAGGTGAACCTTTAGCACCTAAAGATTTTGAATTTTGCCAGTCTACGAAGGCTGCTTTTGCTAAGATTATGGAGGCACTTAAAAATGATGGCACCCATATGGTTATATTGTCTGGGATGGGCGGTGTGGGTAAAACAACTTTAGCAAGAGAAGTGCGTAAAACAGTCAAAGAAAAGGGCATCTTTAAGGAGGTTGTGATGGTTACTGTATCGCAAGCTCCAAACTTCAGAAATATTCAAGGTCAGCTGGCTGACTTTCTAGATTTGAAACTTACGGAGGAAACTGAAGAGGGAAGAGCTCAGAGGTTGTCTTCAAGATTGTCAAAGTCTAATAATAGCCTTATAATCCTCGATGATGTTTGGGAAGAATTCAATTTCAAGGAAAAAATAGGTGTTCCGTTGAGCAAAGATTGCAAAATGCTTCTAACAAGCCGCTACAGAAACGTATGCGCTTATAGGGAGTATCAATCGTTAATTCCTTTAAATGTTTTAGAGGAAGACGAAGGAGTGACTTTACTCAAAAGGCAAGCAGGTATAGATAATGACTCTGTCAGCTTGAATACTTTGGCTACCGAAATTGCTAAAGAATGTGGTGGTTTGCCTTTAGCACTTGTAACCACCGGAAGGTACTTGAGAGGAAAGAAAGATATCGAAATATGGGAAGAAGCGTGTGAAAAACTAAAAAAGTCAAAACTGGAGGATTTATGTCTTGTTAATAGTACAGAGAGAGGTGTCTACGCTAGTCTTAAGTTGAGTTATGATTATTTGAGGGGAGATGAAATTAGATTCTGTTTTTTGATGTGTTCACTATTTCCTGAGGATTTTGAAATTCCTTTGGAGGATTTGGTTAGAATAGGGGTGGGGTTAAATTTATATAAAGATGTTTCATCCATTGAAGAAGCAAGAAGGGCCTTACGTTCAATGGTTGAAACCCTGAAGGATTTGGGTTTGCTATTAGATGCTTATGAAAAAGAATTTGTGAGAATGCATGATATAGTTCGTGATGTTTGTCTGTGGATAACATCAAAGGGGGAGAATATATTCATGAGCAAGATTGGCATGGATTTGACGCTGTTGACAAGGGAGAAAGGCTGGAAAAAATATACAGCAATCTCCTTGTTGGAAAACAAACTAAAAGAGCTCTCTGTTAGACTGGAATGTCCTAAGCTTAAAATATTGCTATTGGGTGGTGAAGAACAATCGTTATACTATCACTATGACAAGTCCAAGTTGTTGAAAGTTTCAGATGAATGTTTCGAAGAGATGAAAGCACTAGAAGTTGTCAGTTTAAGATATGCAGACCTTTCACTGAAATCACTTCAATTCTTGACAAATCTCAAGACTCTTGAGTTGTTTGGTTGTAATTTGAGAGACATTTCTTTCCTTGCCAAGCTGAACAAACTTGAGATTCTTAGCTTTAGAGGTTCTCGTTTTGACGAATTACCAATAGAATTGCGTGAACTTAAGGAACTAAGAATGTTGGATTTACGTGGATGTTCTGAGCTAAAAAGAATTCCTTCCAATTTGATACGAAGCTTTTCTCAATTAGAAGAATTATACATGGAGGACATCTTTGAAGAAAGGGAGGTTGAAGAGAAGAGTATAGAAACAGGCAATGCTAGGCTTTCAGAGGTAAATTATCTACCTTGCTTGACTGTTCTGTATTTGAAAATAAATTCAAAATGCCTTCCAAAAGACTTTGCTTTCTCCGAACTTTCAAGGTATGAAATTTGTGTGAACGAAAGTATTTATGGATATTCAGGATCATCAAAAGCTTTAATAATTGCTGATATTGATGCAACCTTATTGACTGCATTATTTAAAGCACTATATCATAGTGTAGAATATCTTAGTTTGGAAAGAGTAACAGGTTGTCAAAATCTTGAGTTGCATCCAAGTTTAGCAAAGTTAGAGTTGGTATCGTTACCAGAATTGCAGTGTATATGGAAGGGGCCCATGTCCATTCATATTGTAAACTTCCAAAGCCTTACGGATGTTTATGTGAGAGAGTGCAAAAGCTTGGCTTATCTTTTCACTTTATCAATTGCTCGGAGTTTGGGGCAGTTGAAATCACTTATTGTTATAGCTTGTGACAGTTTGGAGTTCCTGATCAAGATAGAAGAGGGTGATAATTGCAGGGGAGAGAAAGTGTTGTCGAAATTAGAAGATCTTCGAATTGAAGGATGCAAGAGATTGGAATATGTTTTCCCAGTATTTGTTGCAGCGGGTCTTATACAACTTGAATATCTTGAAATAGAAGATGCAGCAGAGTTGAAGCAAGTATTTCATGGAAAAGAAGAAAATGGAATTGCAGAGGAAGGAAATGACATCAAGTTGCCTAATTTAAAAAACCTAAAGCTTAACAAACTTGAAAAGCTTGCCAGATTCTTTCCAGAAAATAATCATTCAGCTCTGCCAGCTTTGGAAGAGTTCCAGATGATTGAATGTCCGAATTTGACAATTAAAGAGGGAGATCTAGAAGAGGTATGTTTTTAATTTTTATTTTTATCTCAATACAAATTATTCTCACTTTTTCTTTTTGGCCTAAAATGGACGAACATGCTTGAATTTGAGCAATATTAAAAAAAAAATAAAAAATCAACATGCATAAATTTCAATAATTATTTTAATTTCTTTATGATAAATATGGAAAGAAAAAAGTTTATTGGTTAAACAAAAGATTTTACAATAGATAGTACTTTAAGTGAGATATCAACAATGAAAAATTATCTATTAGACCTTTAGAAGGATCATATAGCTATACATTATTTTAGAATATCTAATAATTATGATATAATTTTTCATTACAATTTGAATTAGTGATTTTATTGCTTTTTAATTTTTGTATAATTTGTGAGTAATTTTAATTTATTTTTTAAAAAGAACTAATTTAAATTTATAAAACTACTTTGCCGTTATATAAAATTAAATTTAACTCTAATTAACTTTTTGTTAATTAGAGTTAAATTTGTTGTTAAATTTTGAAGTTTATTTGTAAAATTTTGTTATTATTATTATTTCGTTTTACTGTTAAAAAAAAAAAAAAAAAAAAAAAAGAAGAAGAAGAAGAAGAAGAAGAAAGATTTGCTTAATTATTATAATCTGGTGGATCTAATAAATTTTAATAAGATCAAAGTGATTTGTTTTCCGTAGAAATTGTGTGTTCAGAGGTTGGGTTAATTGAAATTATCTTTGTGATTTACAAAGTTAAATTAATAAAATTATAAGAGGGAAATTGGCATTTTCTTTATTATTAATGTTATTATTTTTGAGAAATTATTTAATTTTAGTTTCAATAATAAAATAATAGATTTTGTTTATTGTTTTAGTAGTTGTTGGTGTAATGTCATGGATCTCATAAATTTTTTGTAAGACATCTAACTGATTGTTTTTCTTAGGGACTACGGATTGTGGAGATAAGCGATAATCAATTGTGGAATAGAATTCTCTCTAGGTTGAGATGTGGCTACTTCCAAAATTTTGAAAAATTAAGGATAACAAATTGTGGAGTAAAAGAGGTATTCCAGATGGAAGGACAACAACATGAATTATCACTTCCAAAATTAAAGAGTTTGGAGTTGAATCATCTGGAAGAACTAGACGGTGTATGTAAAGGTCCTGCTCATGTTCTAAGGTTTGAGAATCTTACAACTTTAAAAATAAGTGGCTGCAAAAAGCTGAAACATATCTTCTCATGTACTCTTGCTCTGAGCTTGGGTCAATTGGAATCCGTTGAAGTAAAAGATTGTGAGAATTTAGAACAAGTATTTTATTTGGATCATGAAAGAGAAGGAAATGTAGGTGGAGGAGATCATAAGAACATCGGGCTCCGAAAATTGAAGATGCTAGAACTTGAAGGGCTTGCAAAGCTAGTAAGCCTTTTTCCAGAAAAATATGCTGCAAGTTGTCCAGCTTTGGAAGAGTTCAGAGTAAAAGACTGTTCCAAATTAACTACAGCTTTCATTGGTGATGAGGTATGTTAAATCTTTATCTATTAGGCCTTTACTAATTGGATAGATATTTTATGCATGAAGAGTTAGTAATATTCATTACAATTTGAATTAATGATTTTATTGCTTTTTAATTTTTGTATACTTTGTGAGTAATTTTAATTTATTTTTTAAAAAGAACTAATTTAAATTTATAAAATCACTTTGCCCTTATATAAAATTAAATTTAACTCTAATTAACTTTTTGTTAATTAGAGTTAAATTTGTTGTTAAATTTTGAAGTTTATTTGTAAAATTTTGTTATTGTTATTATTATATTTTACTATTTAAAAAAAAAAAAAGAAAAAAGATTTGCTTAATTATTATAATCTGGTGAATCTAATAAATTTTAATAAGATCAAAGTGATTTGTTTTCCTTAGAAATTGTGTGTTCAGAGGTTAGGTTAATTGAAATTATCTTTGTGATTTACAAAGTTAAATTGATAAAATTATCAGAGGGAAATTAGCATTTTCTTTATTATTAATGTTATTATTTTTAAGAAATTATTTAATTTGAGTTTCAATAATAAAATAACAAATTTCGTTTATTGTTTTAGTAGTTGTTTGTGTGATGTCATGGATCTCATAAATTTTTTGTAAGACATCTAATTGATTTGTTTTCTCAGGGACTGCGGATTGCGGAGATAAGTAATTGCGGTAGTCAATTGTGTTATGAAATTCTCTCTAGGTTGAGATGTGGCTTTTTCAAAAATTTTGAAGAATTAAGCATCGAATATTGTGGAGTAAAAGAGGTATTCCAGTTGGAAGGACAACGACATGAATTATCACTTCCAAAATTAAAGAGTTTGACACTGTATCATCTAGAAGAACTAGATGGTTTATGTAAAGGTCCTGCTCATGTTCTAAGGTTGGAGAATCTAACCACTTTATCCATAGGCAAGTGCAAAAAGCTGAAACATATCTTCTCATTTACTCTTGCTCAGAGGTTGGGTCAGTTGGAATCATTTTCAGTATCGGATTGTGAGAATTTGGAACAAGTATTTTATTTGGATCATGAAAGTGAAGAATATGTATGTGGAGGAGATCATAAGAACATCATGCTTCCAAAATTGAAGATGTTACAACTTGCAAGGCTTGCAAAGCTAGTAAGCTTTTTTCCAGAAAAATATGATGCATGTTGTCCAGCTTTGGAAGAGTTCAGAATAAAAGACTGCTCCAAATTAACTACAGCTTTCATTGGTGATGAGGTATGTTAAATCTTTATCTATTAAGCCTTTACTAATTGGATAGATATTTTATGCATGAAGAGTTAGTAATATTCATTACAATTTGAATTAATGATTTTATTGCTTTTTAATTTTTGTATACTTTGTGGGTAATTTTAATTTATTTTTTAAAAAGAACTACTTTAAATTTATAAAATTACTTTGCCCTTATATAAAATTAAATTTAACTCTAATTAACTTTTTGTTAATTAGAGTTAAATTTTTTTTTTAAATTTTGAAGTTTATTTATAAAATTTTGTTATTGTTATTATTATATTTTACTATTTAAAAAAGAAAAAGAAAAAAGATTTGCTTAATTATTATAATCTGGTGAATCTAATAAATTTTAATAAGATCAAAGTGATTTGTTTTCCCTAGAAATTGTGTGTTCAGAGGTTAGGTTAATTGAAATTATCTTTGTGATTTACAAAGTTAAATTGATAAAATTATAAGAGGGAAATTAGCATTTTCTTTATTATTAATGTTATTATTTTTAAGAAATTATTTAATTTGAGTTTCAATAATAAAATAACAAATTTTGTTTATTGTTTTAGTAGTTGTTTGTGTGATGTCATGGATCTCATAAATTTTTTGTAAGACATCTAATTGATTTGTTTTCTCAGGGACTGCGGATTGCGAAGATAAGTAATTGCGGTAGTCAATTGTGTTATGAAATTCTCTCTAGGTTGAGATGTGGCTTTTTCAAAAATTTTGAAGAATTAAGCATCGAATATTGTGGAGTAAAAGAGGTATTCCAGTTGGAAGGACAACAACATGAATTATCACTTCCAAAATTAAAGAGTTTGACACTGTATCATCTGGAAGAACTAGATGGTTTATGTAAAGGTCCTGCTCATGTTCTAAGGTTGGAGAATCTAACCACTTTATCCATAGGCAAGTGCAAAAAATTGAAACATATCTTCTCATTTACTCTTGCTCAGAGGTTGGGTCAGTTGGAATCATTTTCAGTATCGGATTGTGAGAATTTGGAACAAGTATTTTATTTGGATCATGAAAGTGAAGAATATGTATGTGGAGGAGATCATAACAACATCGTGCTTCCAAAATTGAAGACGTTGGAACTTGAAGGGCTTGCAAAGCTAGTAAGCTTTTTTCCAGAAAAATATGATGCATGTTGTCCAGCTTTGGAAGAGTTCACAGTAAAAGACTGTTCCAAATTAACTACAACTTTCATTGTTGAAGAGGTATGTAAATCTTTATCCAGTAGGCCTTTACTAATTGAATAGATATTTTAAGCATGATAACCTTGTTGAAGAGTTAGTAATATTCAATCGTGTGATAGTTAGTAACATTGTTGAAGAGTTAGTAATATTCAATCGTAATAGTTAGTAGTAATTGGATAGATATTCTATAGACATTATTAAAAAATTGTTAAAATTTAAGTTTACCAATTACCACCACTCCCTCATGGAATACCTCTCAACTGAAGTCACAATAAACAATTTAAAAATGATCATTTACCATTCTTTTAATTATAATCTAAAATTTATTAAATTAATTAAAGATAAATAAAACAGGATACCATAATTGTTTTAATAATTATGCATATACAAACTCACTCATACAAATTGTTGTGTTTAAATGTGATTAGATGATTTTGGATTAGAGATAAACTTAACAAATTAGAAGAAATGATGTGTCAAACATTAAAGGTTACCGTAACAATATGTATAATTAATTTGTACATGTAGTATTACTCTAATTATTTATTCTTTATCAAGTCTAGCCTAGGCTAAAGTTTGCCCATGAGATTGAGCTATATGATTTATTATTTAATGAAATTCTTCCAAGTTTAATAAAATTTATTCACCAACAATATATCAAACCATTCACTTAAAATTATAAATGAATCTACTTTGTTATTATTTATTTTACTTTCAGCTAATCTGATTTTTGAGTGAATTAAATAAAAATATATAAAAGATTCTCTTACTTTTTTTTAGTAGTTGGTAGTACGGTATAATCTATTGGCATAAATTTATCTAATAAACTTTTTATAACATTATTGTGCAGTCTCAGAATCTACGGGTTGTAGAGATGAGTAATTGCAGTAGTCAATTGTGCGATGAAATTCTCTCTGGGTTGAGATGTGGCTTCCTCAAAAAAATTAAAGAATTAAGCATGGAAGACTGCGGAGTTCTAGAACATGAATTATCATTCTCAAAATTGAAGAATTTGACCTCTTTAACAATAGCTCACTTCAACAAGCTCAAACATATCTTCTCACCAACTGTTGCTCGAAATCATATGTTGCAATTGAAAAGGTTGTTTATCGGAGAATGTGCGGAATTGGAGCAAATCATTGATGTTAAAGATGGTGAAGAAGTTGGAGCAAATCTTCTCCAAACTCTATCAGATATTAGAGTGGAAAAGTGCCATAAATTAAAAAATCTGTTTCCTATCTCCATAGCTCGGGGTTTTCAACAACTGGAAATGCTACGCGTAATCGATAACTCTGAATTGGAGCAAATCATTGATGTTAAAGATGGTGAAGAAGTTGGAGCAAATCTTCTCCAAACGCTATCAGATATTAGAGTGGAAAAGTGTCATAAATTAAAAAATCTGTTTCCTATCTCCATAGCTCGGGGTTTTCAACAACTGAGATGGCTAAAAGTAATTGATAACTCTGAATTAGAACAAATATTTGGAGATAATGATGTGATTGATGAGAAAGAAATCAAGTTGCCTGGACTTGGGGTTATGCAACTGAAAGATTTACCAAGACTCACCAACTTTTGCCATGTGGATTATCACTTCATATTTCCAACACCACCACTTGTTCTGTTGGAAGTCAAAAGATGTCCAAAGATAAGTACAAGATTTTCATGGGATGAAGAAAATAAAAGTGTGCATGCGGAAGCAAAGGTACTTCTATTTTTTAATTATAATTGATTAAAGATTTTAAGTCAAAAGGGTTTGCTCATTATTCTTCACAATAAGGAACTTCTTTTCATACATTTACTTCTTATGTAATGCCACAAAAAGCTTAGTATTACTACCTTCGCATTTGATGCTTCCAATATCTGGCTTTGCAGGCACCCAAAATAGGCAGTGAAGATGAAAGTCATGAAGAGACTTCTACAGATCTCTTTTGCTATCAGAATTTTGAAGAATTACCTTGGTACATAAAAAATAAAGAGCTCTATTCCGATTCTCATCCAATAGAATGAAGAAAAGAACAGTGAAACATAGAAACATGCTCATCAGTTCTAATCAGGTAATTGAATTTATTATTCTACACATTGAATTCGTTTGAAGAGGCTCCAACATAAATGTAATTGTGATTAATTATATTTCTTTTGATGGTTTTTCAGTTGGCTCCACCGAATCCAATGAAGATTAGTCTGTTTGAAGGGAAGCAGAAGAAAATTCAATTCACTGTCTTCAATTCGATGAATTTTCTAAACTGCACTTGTTATATATATTTGTTCAGTTTTAAGTCCAATATCAATTCACTTGCTATGTGAATTTTCTAATGGATTATTGACAAGAGTTTATGTTTGGGTTAGTAACTGATGTATTTTGTATAATTCAGGGTGAAGTTCATTAATCTGGTGCTTAATTGTTATAATCTGGTGGATCTAATCAGTACTTCTGCTGCTACAATCTTTTCAATATCTACTGCTTCATTTTACTCCTGCTTCAAATTCTCTATTACGCATCTTCTACTATTGCTGTAACTTGTTCTTTACCTTCACTAATTACTTGCCCTTTCAAATACTAAGAAGATGGTATAACAATAAGTTTACTTCTCAAGAACTCAAACTGTCTTGCCAGTTGCCACAAAATGGTTTTGTAAAGATGTCAACATTTTGCACTTCACTAGGAACATACTAAATTCTTATCAAATTTTCTACAACCTGCTCTCTTACATAATGTGTATCAATCTCAATATGTTTTGTTTATATTCTGCCACAATCTCAATAGGTTCTATAAAGCTCTATAATCTGCCTCAGTGGATGATAAAGCCATTACTTTTCTGTTTTCTACAACTCCATTGCACTAAATTAGGACTAAGAAAAACATAGCATCCACTTGTAGATCTTCTATCTTGTACACAACTTGCCCAACTATATTTGCATAGCACTCCAACTGCATAGTACTTGCTAGATTGAACTGAATGCCATAAAATAAGTTACCTTTTAAGTACCTAAGTACTCTTTGCAGGCCTGCCACTGGAACTGATTTGGTTGCTTAAGAAATTGACTTAGTTTATCACTAAGAAAGCAATGTCAGGCTTGGTTAAGATTAAGTATTGAAAAGCACCTACTGTGCTTCTATATAAGGCAAGAGTGTCAAACTCCTCACTATCTATAGCAGCAAGTTGAATTCCCAAAGCCATTTGATTGTAGCTTTCCAGTCTACTTTAGAAGAACTTTGGCGTATTTAGCAATTGAGATGAATGCCATTACTATTTTGAAAAGCTTCTAAACTAACAATAACCTATTGAATTCACAAAACAAAGATATTTTTCAGAACAAAGATTATGAAATGATAGTCTTCACCCAACTTTTCTCTTCAACAATACAGTTGATGTTTAATCCATAATAGACACTGAAGATATCTTCTTTTTCTTCATTTTTTTAGGGAAAAGAAACAAGAAATTGAAAAACACCAATTGGCGAGAACTGGACTTGGAATTGAGCCACCTTTAACTTAGGATTCGGAACAGCAGAGCATCACACCTAATTTATACAGAACTGAGCCCAATGTAACTTTATAGATAAACCAAGTGCATATCGTAACTATTGTAGAATTAACCTTCACCACTTTATTTCAATCCACAACAAAACAATAAGTATTCAATTTTTGGCGGCTAAAAGCCCAGATAAGTAGGGATATTAAGGCAAGTAAAAAGCAAGTCCTACATAACTGTTTATGTCCCAATCAAAACTGTCACAAAATTAACATACAGCTAAGGCAAATTATTTCTGAAGTTTCCCAAATAATCAATTGCCACTCTTACACTCAGATGTTACCCTCATAGCGTTTAGGCCAATTCTGTGGATTTCAGCCCTCTACCAATGAGAACAACAGAGAATGAAGTGCAGAACATGAGAATTGAACAACTCTAGCTCAAATCGACAAAAGTACTCCATGAAAACAAACTCCTCACCAACAACACAATACAAAACCACATATTAACAATTAGTGCTTAAAAGCATATTCAACGCCACGAATCACTATACTACCACCATCACCAACATCACATTTAAATTCTTATAAGGTTATAATGGTTTCAGCACTAATTAACAATTAGACTCTAAAAACACTAAAAATTAACAACAAAAATCTCCACTTTATCAAATCCAACACCAAGAAAAATGCTAGCAGAACATGAAATCAGGCAATTTCATACTAATCCACGAAAGCAAAAACCAAACTAACATTAATAAAAATCCCACTAACCTTAGTAGTCAACTTATAATCTCCTCTCTTCCACTTGCCACTCCTCTAATACCGATCACTCTCGCACAAGCTCCTCAACACAGCCAAAGTCAACCCAATTGCCAAATCCGCGACGTCATCAATCAACACATCAGGAGTGTTTGTGACTCTTATTCCCTTCTCTTTACACTTCCCCAACTCAACTTTGTCAAGCCCCACGCTGAAACTCGCCGCGATCTCAAGCTTTGGCAAAGCTTCTATCAGTTCAGCCTCGGCGCCGGCCGCGGCATTCCCGACAACTGCACGGATGCTGTTCTTGTGCGTGTTCAGGAACTGGGTCTTGTCTGAAAAGTTCTGTATATTGAGTCGGACAGATAAAATGGAAGATGAATCAAGATCCAAGCTTTCTACCTGTTTGCCGCATACCTGAAATTTTGATTCGAGTAGGATTGATTTTCAGATAGGATTGGGTAATTGTAATTCACATGAAATAGTTCAGCACCCTTTTACTAGTGTTTTGAACGCGCTAGATGGCGTCAACTATCCTGGCAACTCTACGATCATGCCACTCGGTTATAGATGATGATGTGCTATACAGTAAAAATGGTCTTTCTGAGTTCCGCAATCCATGTAACATTTGTTATTCTCACAATTATAACTGATTCTCACAAAAAGGGAAAATGAAATTACAAAATTTTGAATGAATCAATTCTTGTGAACATACAAATTGCTCATCCGATTACTTTTCCAATCTTAGTCGTCCGATCAATGAACCCTTCAGGTAGCACGTCCGTCAGATTAGCATAATCAGTAGGATTACCAACTTGACCCTTCAGTGGAGGTTGACATAGGGACCAGAAAAACCGATGGCCGCAATGTTCAAGCGCACAAGCGATTTCTTTCACCTGGTCCTCACTGAAGCTTCCCATGCTCCCGGGGCAAAGAAACACAATCGATGATGGCGGTTGATCATCAAGCCGCTCCTTGATCTCTGTTATTGAGATGGATCCACCTGATCCTCGATCAATCTCATCACCCTCTAAATTCAAAATGGGTCCCGGTGTATACATAGGTGGGGTGTTTTTCAACTTACCATCAACGAAAGACTCGACCGCATAGGATTCCAACTCCTTGAATGTATTTACAATAATGCCCTTTGCTTCCCTAAACCCCCTCCGTTGTTGAAACATAACAGTAGTCCACTTTTTCTCTGTGAACACGATAGGCAAATTCCTAACAGGAAACGGCTTAACGAGACTCGGGACAATCAACTCAGTGACCGAGTCTTTCAACTCAGTGATGGGCTGGTTTCGCTCATCACAAAGAACTTGCAAGTGTAACTGCATACTAAGAAAAGCTGCACTGGAGGTGTAGAAAATGTATCTAGGAACTCCAAAATCATTCGCAACTTCAATCATGTCCGCACAGAACATATCGAGAACGACCCTGGCGAGTCGAGGTGAGTCACCAGAGGCTGACTCCGTCGGAATTAGCTTAGTGACTGCTTCTTTGACGAGGGGTTAATGGCTTTTGACGAACGAATCCATGACGCTTATGCGAGAAGATGATTTTGAAGGGGAAAGATTGACTTCTGGGATTTGAATGATTTTGAAGTTCGAGTTGAGTGGAGAGAGAGAGTGAATGAAGTTAGACGGGGACTTTGGTGCCGAAGGGAAGCTACATGACGAGGACGGTGATGGAGAGGCGGTGGTCACAGTGGACAGGGAGCTTTGCCATCTCCATCATCGTTACAACGTGGCCGACGCCCGATGAAGGGATCAACACTAGCTCAGCTTTCTTCATCCTTTTGTTTTGTACTATTGTTTACCAACAAAGTTGATGGAAAGTTATATACAGGACAAAGGGCTGATGAAGATGATGATATAATTAGTATTAATTACTATGCCAGTTTATGAGCAAAATATTTGTTTAATAATAAAGGAATAAAAAAGGTTGCCTGGTCGCCGCCGGGTTAGGTGTGACGGGCGAGATCACGCTTGTAAGTCAAAATAATTTTGTTTGATAGTGTCGGCGGATGTGTGGAAACCAACGTGAGAGTGAGACACATCAATGGGTGTATAACAGAAAAATAATATCCTTTTGTCTTATTATACTTCATTTTCTTATTTTATTTTATTTCATTTAATTTTTGTTTTTAAGTATGAATAATGTTATCGTTACACATTAGTGGGTGTATAACAAAAAAGATTCCAACCATCATTGTGAAAAGGTGGTCAAAATATGATATAATAACGTATTATTGGGTGAATCTAGTTAATAGTATGTTGATCTATTATTTTCGATCAGATCTATGATGGGTCGGCTAAAAAATGTTAGATCAACTACTAAAGATCTGACGGTTGAAAAAACACTACTTTGATACCATGAACAAATTGTATTTGAGAGAGGAGAAATTTTTTATTCAGCTTAAAGGGGTCCGTTTACAAGAAGAACAATTTATATATATATATATATATATATATATATATATATATATATATAAGTAACCATAGTTAGTCAATCACAGTTAATTAATCATAACAACTAACTATTTAACCAATTAACTATACCACTTAACTAACTAACTGACAGATTAATTAGCTAACTAAACTAATTAACTGATTATACTAATAATCCAATAGTCATGTTGGTACAAAACATGTCGAGGACAAACCCGGCGAGTCGAGGTGGGTCATGGGAGACTGACTCGGAGTGAACAAGCTTAGAGAGGGCTTCTTTGACGAGGAATTTATGAGATTCAATGAACGAAGTGAAGAAGCTTATGGGGTCGAATCCTTGAAGGTTATGGCTTGGGAGATGAATGAAGTTGATGCAGTCGCTAGCAAAAAGTGAGTTTAGATAGGTGTTAACTTTGGAGTCAAAGGGTAATTTCATGACGAGGACCGTGATGGAGATGCATTGGTGGCGGTGGACAAGGAGCTTGGCTAGCTCAGGTCAGCTTTCTTGTTCATTGAAGTTGGTTATTGTGTTCTTGAGTTTCGAGAGTAAAATTCAATAAAAGTTAATGGATTTTAAAATGGAAATTAATTGAAATAAAACTATCTATGTAAACAAGACGATAAGTCAGTGATGATGTAAATGCTTTGCTAACAGGGAGAAGACATGTATGTGTTTGCAGCCTTTCAACAGCCAATCATTTTTTGCAGCTAGCTGTCTTCAGTTTACTACACATGGTTTTCGTTCTCCCATTTTCAAAATCTGTGAAGAATATTCATGTTCATTCATTAAACTAAGAGATGGCATCTAGATTGGAGCTTCAGGTGGCCCTATATCAGCATTTTTTTAATTTCCACGGCTAATCCTTCCAACATCTCATGTATCTTATGACATGGTTTTTTTATAAGACTTGAACAAGCCTCTCATGTGTAATCCCCCACATATAATTTAGTTATATGGAGTTCTCCGTAGTAGCAACTCCAATATTCATTTCAGTAGCCATGCCACTCGATTATAGATGATGATGCGTTATACGGTAAACATGGTCTTTTTGAGTTACAAATTTGTTATTCTTAGAAAAAGGGAAAATAAAATTACAAATTTTTGGATGAATCAATTCTTGTGAACATCCGTTAGAGCATGACATCGACCAACATATTGAAAACATGAAACCAAGAAAATCCATCCAAATTATGCCAATGTCAAATCTTGAACATCAATAGTTTTATAATTTTATGACAAATTGCTCATCACATCATCGATGAACCGATCAAATGAAGCGGATGAAGATCCACCTTCCATCATGGCTTTTCTACTCTTTTCGCTCATCTCCTTCTATTTATTCCTTGTCTTATTATCATTCTCCATCAATTTCCTGATTCCTCTCTCTTATCTCCCCAGCGCTCACAATCACTTGGTGGAGGTTGACGTAGGGACCATAAGAACCGGTGCCCACTCTTGCTCGAGCGCACAAGCAATCTCTTTCACCTGATCCTCATCGAAACTTCCCGTGCTCCCGAAGCATAGGAACACAATCGATGATGGCAGATGATCATCAAGCCACTCCATGATTTCTGCTTTTGTTTTGGACCCACCTGACCCTAAATCAATGCTATCAGCCTCAAGATTCAAAATGGGTCCTATAGAATAAATGGGTGGGATGTTGGTTTCAGTTCCAGCATTTGAGAAAGACTTTATCATATTAGACTCCAGCTCCATGAATGAATTTACAACAATACCCTTAACCCTTCCGGAACCTCCTTGCTTGCTCAAACACTATCATAGACCAATCTTTCTCCAAATACACAGAAGGCAAAACCTTAGTAGGAATTAGGTTAACGAGACTCGATACTTCCAACTCGGTATCCGAGTCTTTCAACTCAACGGTGTGCATGTTCTAATCATCATAAAGAGCCTACGCATGAAACATCAAACCGAGAGACCCTGCACTCGATGTGTAGTAAATGTAGCTCGGAACTCCAATCTCATCAGCAATATCGATCATGACTGTACAAAACATGTCGAGAACAAACCTAGTGAGTCTAGGTGAGTCATCGGAGGTTGACCCAGAGTGAAGAAGCTTAGAGACAGCTGCTTTGACGTGAGGTTTATGAGATTCAATATATAAAGGGAAGAATTTTCTGGGGTTGGATCCAGGAAGTGGAATGTGATTGTTGGGAAGATGAACGAAGTTGATACTTAAGGCCAATGCAGCAGACCGAGCTGGGTGCATCACGTTGACTTTAGAGTCAGAAGGTAGTTTCATGACAAGGACGGTGATGGAGAGGTGGTGGACGAGGAGCTTGGCTAGCTTCACGGTGGAGAAGAGGTGGCCGATGCCTGGTATAGGAATAAAGACGAGCCGAGCTTTCTTTTTCATTGTGTGGATAATCGATGATTCCTTTTGTTGGTTGTGAGTAAAATTATACCAAGCTTTTATGGATATCCTAATAGGGAATGATGTCACTGCCTTGCTAATAGTGAAAAAGGGAGAGACATGTGTAACTCATGCACTAAGTGTACTGTGTATATCATGTCAGCATACAATGCATGTACTACGGTTGAGTATATCATGCACTGAGTGTACTGTATATATCATGTTCTGATCATCAAGTGAAATAGTGACATGTGTTATCGTTTTTCTCTTTTAAACGACGGATGAAATTTCATGAACGACTGTTGCTCCATATAAATTCAGTGGGAAAATAATAAGAAGAATGTTATTTACATGCTGGAATTCATATGAAAAAGTTCAACATCCCTTTACCAGTGTTTTGGAGGAAGAGAAAACAAGGTTAGAACTTAGAACTTAGAACTTAGAATGCCTGGTTGAAGGTCAACTGTTGTAGCTCCTTCAATCTCCCAGGTTTAATTCATATGGTCCACAGAGGAACACTGGCGCAAACTGGCAAATGGCGGTAGATGGCGTCGATTCCCCTGGCACCTCCATGATCATGCTGCCCAATTGCAGATGATGATGCGCTAGAGCAAGAATATGGTCTTTTTGAGTTCTGTAATCCATGTAACATTTGCTCCTGTCACAATTATAATTGATATTCTCAAAAAAAGGGAAAATGAAATTACTAAATTTTGAATTAATTGATTCTTGTGAACATCCATTAGAGCATCACATCAACCAATATATCTAATACTCATGCCAAGGAGAATGAAGCAAAAACAAAAGACCATAGAAAATCCAATGTAGGCATTTTCTTCCTAACTTAATGAATTTAAAATCTTATATATCAATAGAAAATGACTTTAAACTTTTGCTCGGGTTTTATTTGTTTAAAACTTATTCCCATCTAAGATAAAGATTTGTTCAAATTTCCATTTCAATCATCCATTATTCAAGCATAAGGTCCAAACTCTCTATATTACAAATTTATCTACCTGAAATGATTTCATATGTTGAGATATAAAAAGATGTCTAAACTATCAGCTTAAAGAGAATCCTAACAGTTTCAAGAACAAAGTATCGAAATTTAAATAATAAAAACTATATAACAATTTTACATAAAAAAACTTCTCAGATGAATTTTAAACCAATCTTTCATTTTTCTTCTTTGTGTTCACCTAAAAGACAGATTCTGGGACAAAATTTAGGTATGATCACTTTACTAAGTCAATGAAGAAGATGCTTTGATTACAACAGAGGATAGAACGTAATAAGCAATGAGAAAGCAGCCGCTGCAGTTGAAAAAGTGTAAAAGATCCAATAAAGAAATTCATGCACCATATACGTAAAGTCCCCTTGCTGCTGAGCATAGAGTGATATAATTTTTTTAAAGGCGAAATTTTTACCTTCATGCTAGAATGAGAGTTTTTCTGTATTTTACCTGATCAATGAGATAAGGCATATATAAATAAAGTTTAGCAGCTTATCCACTTTACTCTAATTTAGTCTCCATTGCTTAACTTAACCACTAAAGACCATGCAAACATCCAGAAAATTGCGTCATGCTAAACACTGAGCTGTTCAACTGAGCAAGTTGAGCATTGATCGAAATTGTCAGTCTGGACAGAGGACCACGATTTAGACCTACCATCATATTCGGGAGGAATGGAATTTGAATTTTTTCAGAACCCCTTTTTTTTTCTTGGGAGGTGAGGTGTTAGCTCACTTGATTCTGCTTCAATAGCTGCTCTGCATTTCAAATCACATCTTCATAACCTTCAGTGTGTCAATCGGAACTGTTAATCCTCAACTACTACACAAACTCAAGATAGGAACTTCACTTCAGTAAACCAACTGTACCAGCTTCAGTTTATCAACAGCTCCACCTTATCTACTACACAAAACTCAATGAAAGGAACTTCACTTCAGTAAACCATCAGCAACAGCTTAAAAGGAATTTCACTTCAGTAAACCAAACAGTATCAGCTTCAGTTTATCAACAGCTCAATTCTGCTTCAATATGCCAACATCAACAATAGCAAATTATCAACAACTTTCACTTCAATTTTAATCTATTACCAACTTTCACCTCAGTTTTAATCTCAGCTGCTAACCACAAACTCAATCTCAACTACTACAGAAACTCCACAAAAAAAAAAAAAAAACATCACTTCAGTATACTAACAGCAACAACTTCAAGAACTTCACCTCAGTATAGTTATAGCAACAACTTCAATTGAAGCTACTGGTCACAACTCCAATTAACAGACTATTCATGCACAACTTCAATTGTGGAGAGGGGCCTCAAAGGTTAGAATGAATTAGTTCAAGAGGCTTGGAAGCTCCACTAGAAGAATATGGAGAAATAGATTGTGCAATCTACCAAATTGACATGCTAAAGCAAAATGGCAAAGACTTAACAAGGTTTATTATGCATTTAATTGTGCAAACACAGTGCTCAAAACTTGTTCGTTGTGGAGTCCAAGTCTCTTATGTCATAGCATTGCTTTTAACTTGTCAGTACACAAAGCTTGACGGATAAAAACATAAGTTTTACCAATAGAACAATTAAGTGCAGATTACATACATGGAGCTGTATTGAAAACAACTTTAAGCTCCCATTGTAACAACACTATCTTGGTGACGTCCTTGATCATATAATGATCAGCAAGGAATTCAACTACAAAATTATTATCCTTTATGTACCAAACTGCTTCTCTGATGCAGCTGGAGTAGCTGTTGCATAATTATTAGAAACATTGTGAGTAGACAAAGAGGCTTGAATTGAGGAATTATAACCTTGAGCTGGAGAAACTTGATGTGAAATCATAGCTGGTGAGACATTGCATGCTTCAACAAACATATTAAGTTGAGGAGAACTGCAGTATGGCTTGACTTACCACATGGTAAATAGGCTTGTTTCTATTAGACTGAAAGTGCTGAGAATATTAAGGAACAAAATTCACATGCTGAGCTACAAGAGGTGAGAGAGAGGTAGGATTAAAGTATTGAAATTGGGAGTTTGCCGAGGCACTAAGTACTATGGAACAGGATTATAGCCAGCAACACTTAACACCTTTATGACCAAAACTAGGACTATAGTCCGCATCAGAGGCACCTTGATGATTAACAACATTATCATTTGATTTCTGGTTCTTATTCTAACCAAACTTATAATTGACATTTACTACTAAACTAACCAAATTCGCCAAATCTCCATTGAAGTCTAAACAATGGCAGCTGATAGCAAACCATTATTCTTTTCTAATTTTAACTCAATACTTTTGTAACAAATATTATGCCCTTTGCAATGACATACTTCCAATTCTAGAAGTAACGTTAACTAACACAACAATGAACTCAAGAATATATTAACTGTGACAAAATTGGAGTCTCATATCCTAGTAATCATGAATTACTAAGATATACTTTTGTAACAAATATTATGCCTTTTGATGAAAATAACAGCTACTAACCAAAGGTAAATAAATAAAAAGAAAATATATTAACTGTGACAAAATTGGAGTCTCATATCTTAGTAATCATGAATTATAAAAGAAAGATTAAACATGAAAGCGATATCCATTTAAAAATGCATCAATTATTAAGCTTCTTCAGATGTTTCTTCAAACATTTAGCCTCTAGCACACCATAAAAACCAAATTTCAGCAACCACAATAACATGGACATATTATTAAATGAGTGAGAAAATATGTCAATGGATCCTTAGAATTCACAACAAAATGCTATAGAGTAGGAAACAATAAAAAAAAGAGATCATAATACATCACCTCAAGCCCAATACAGAAGGGCAATTCTGCTTCTTTATCCATCTTATCAGTTGATGAATCTTTATTGTCCAAGTATACTGAGTAACCAACGCATCCATACTTGAAATGCTTAAGAGTACGACCCTCTTTTGAAGCTTCCAACTTAGTTTCTCCGACAACATACCTAGGGATTGGTCATACACCTTAAAATCAGGGCAAATTTTTCAGAGTTTCAATAAATAAAACCCTTAATCAGAATGAAACAGGCAGTAATCTTCAAAACATAATTCTTAAAGATTAGAAAGGAAGAAGACACTAGTATGTGCATGCGTAAACACAAATATGTGTATAGAAACAAAAAATCGAAAGAAGCCAAGAAGTTAAACAGCATTAGCGTCGTATGGACATCGAGTCTAAACATTAGGCAGCAATTCATAGCAACAATTACAAACACTTGAAGCACCAATACAGCAAACAGAGGTACAGTTAGTCCCCAATAAAGTAGATTAATTAGCACAGTTAACAAAACTCACAGCTTAAACACTCCCCACAACTATCCTGAACACATTAATAATGAACAACCCAGTTTAATCTTTACACTTTATTCTGTTATATATCACCAGCGAGACTAACAATAAGAATTTAAACAACAACAAAAATACCATAGTTGCATTGTTGTTCTCAACGTTGTTGGTGTTGTTCTGGTTGTGGTTATCTTCACTGCCCTTATCTTCTTCAAAACCAAGCTTTTCATCCATTTGTGAGTCATTTGATACTTCTAAATCAACTATTGCAGAGAGAAATAGAACTCAAATATATACACAGAAATGTAACATTAGACAGACAGTCAAGTCTTAATTGTAAAAAGGAAGAATGTATGGTCCAGAAATATACGTCTAAATCAACAGATTTGAGGACAGAATCTGGTATTTTGACTGGCTCCTCCCTCCTCGGTGGATCTTTTGTTCTGAATGTGCATGTAGACCACTCACTGTACATTCCTTTGCAAGTATATCTTTTACCATCAAATTCCAATTTACTATTGCAAATTGGGCATCTCTCTAACAATCCATAAAACAGCATGTCTTGGCTGTTTCAATAAAATAAAAAACATTCTTAAAATGATAAGAATCTCAACCCACATACATGGTTTATATATAGATGAAAAATAAGTAAATTAGTGGATGTTCTAATTGAACTCACCATTTAGTGACAACAACAGGATCTGGGCCACAGGAGTCTTGGTCATTGGCTTCAAGAATCTCAACCATTTGTTCAATAGAGAGATTAGCCTCAATAGCTTTACAGAATTCTTCAAACTCCACGTCTTAAACATCAGATTCTCCAGCTTTTCCATTAGTCTTGCCATTGTCATGGTCTTGCTTGGCCTTCTTTGGAGATTGCTCAAAAGAAATCCTAAAAGCTTGCACTGTCACATTGGAACGTCATTAAGTGATAAATAAATGAGTCATTCAAAATGGTATAAGAAATTTATTCAGCTACCTCAGAGATTCAAAATTTCAGATAGATGAGTTGACACATGTTATAAATAAATAAACAAATAGTGACAAAGAAAAAGATTACCCTAATTCAAACTTATAATAATACCTACAAATTCCAAAGTTTAACAATCCACAAATAAAAATCTGAATTTGATTGAATGAACATCACAACATTAAAATATAAATAAAATATACAGCTCACCTCAAGATGATAAGCTGCTTCAGAAGTCAACCCAACCGTGGTGACAGCTATCAATCTTCCCTACAGAGCACAACAAACATCCTAAATAAAATGAAAAATAAGACCTTAATATATACAGTACCGTAAACAGTGAGTAATAACAGGACTTGTACCAAAATTACACATCTATCTGTCATTCCAGTTACTGAATGTCATAACTCATATTGTCATATGAATTTCAAACTTCTTCTAGCATAATAATTCTGTATTTTCCACTATAAATTACAAATTTAAAGTTAAATTTGGCATGCATAATCTTGTAATTCATAAGCATATAATATTGTACTTTACTAAAACCTCCACATAGCAATTTAAATTAAAATTAAATGCATGAGAATTGAGAGTGCGACCTTCCAATCCCCAGAGAAAATATCACACTTTTCTTCTCCGCTATCTGGTAACAACCACCAATCACTTCAATCAAATCAGAAAACTCACAACACGCTTATAAGTCTCAAAAGACTAAACAAAAATATGAGATTCTAGTACCAAGCAGAAGGGCCACTAAAGAAGAATAAATGGCAATGGATCAATACAAAATGCCATATCACAAAAATTTGCACAACTACCAACCTTCATTAGTATCACGTTTAAAACAAAAAACAAATAATCAGTGAGACCCACCACAATTATCAAAATTACAATCACGAAATAATTATTGGTTTCAAGAATCTCAACCATTTGTTCAATAGAGAGATTAGCCTCAATAGCTTTACAGAATTCTTCAAACTCCACGTCTTAAACATCAGATTCTCCAGCTTTTCCATTAGTCTTGCCATTGTCATGGTCTTGCTTGGCCTTCTTTGGAGATTGCTCAAAAGAAATCCTAAAAGCTTGCACTGTCACATTGGAACGTCATTAAGTGATAAATAAGTGAGTCATTCAAAATGGTATAAGAAATTTATTCAGCTACCTAGAGATTCAAAATTTCAGAGAGATGAGTTGACACATGTTATAAATAGATAAACAAATAATGACAAAGAAAAGATTACCCTAATTCAAACTTATAATAACACCTACAAATTCCAAAGTTTAACAATCCACAAATAAAAATCTGAATTTGATTAAATGAACATCACAACATTAAAATATAAATAAAATATACATCTCACCTCAAGATGATAAGCTGCTTCAGAAGTCAACCCAACCGTGGCGACAGCTAATCCTATCAATCCTCCCTACATAGCACAACAAACATCCTAAATAAAATGAAAAATAAGACCTTAATATATACAGTACCGTAAACAGTGAGTAATAACAGGACTTGTACCAAAATTACACATCTATCTCTCATTCCAGTTACTGAATGTCATAAATCATATTTTCATATGAATTTCAAACTTCTTACTTCTAGCATAATAATTCAGTATTTTCCACTATAAATTACAAATTTAAAGTTAAATCTGGCATGCATAATCTTGTAATTCATAAGCATATAATATTGTACTTTACTAGAACCTCCACATAGCAATTTAAATTACAAATTTAATGTTAAATCTGGTATCTGGTAACAACCACCAATCACTTCAATCAAATCAAAAAACTCACAACACGCTCACAAGTCTCAGAAGACTAAACAAAAATATAAGATTCTAGTACCAAGCAGAAGGGCCACTAAAGAAGAATAAATGGCAATGGATCAATACAAAATGCCATATCACAAAAATTTGCACAACTACCAACCTTCATTAGTATCACGTTTAAAACAAAAAACAAATAATCAGTGAGACCCACCACAATTATCAAAATTACAATCACGAAATAATTATTGGTTTGGAGATATCATAATAGTAGTACACTCCCAGCTGAGTTAATGACATGGAGCATTGCAATACTACAAAAAGTAGAATATAAAAATGTAAAAGTATAAAAAACCCAATCCCAACAAACCAAATTTGATTAATTCATTACCTTTTTGAGGCGTATCATTCTCATCATCCGGCTCTGAAACATTGAAACATCAACAAAAGAGACAGCTCATTAATTGTTATCATGCACGCTATATTGAAATAAAAACAAAATCCCAATTCTTAGAAGCCAAAATAGTAACCTTTTTGAGGCTCCAGATTCTGACCTTCATACTCTGCAACATCAATAGTAAAATTATCAGGTGGTGTTGCTTGTGCCACATCAGTTTTAGCATCAACGGGCGTGGTCTCTAGATCAGGCGATGAAAACTCTTAGGAGCTGAAAAATAAAAACCTAAAAGCTAGACCTGAATCTCCAACTGGGAAGATGAAATTTCTCTGCAGCTTTGGTGGGAAAATGAGAGAGAGCGCGAAACTGACTTTGGGCAAACCTGTTTTCTGGTGAATGTGAAAGGATTAACACGTTTCAAGCGTTTGCATGTGAACGTAAATGGTCTCAGTTTACTTGAAAATTAATCAAGTTTTGAAAGGACCTTTGATGCCCCAATTACATGATACCATATGTCTAATAACATTTTATTATGCCAAGACATTTGATGCCCTAATTACATGAAGCTATTTGTCTAATAATATTCCACCATATCACCGGGGATGTCCGGGACAATTTGTATATATCTCAACCAATCTTTCAAGTCTTAAAGTTAACAATAGGGTAAATCCCTTTAATAGTCACTTCTATTAGCAATTCAGGTTGATTGAACTTGACCTCTTGAGTAATATACTCAAGAGTCCTAGTTGACAGCTGAATCACCCAGTGATGGTTAGATTGAATTATATATTACTTCAACTTAAATGTATATTATTTCTCTTGCAAATCAGTGTCATAACAAATCATGTACCAATAATTTATCGTCATCTAAAATAATTACGATTGATTTGTCAATTAGAATATTTATTCTAATATGTAGAAGAAAAAAAACTATTGTCAAGAATTCTTGTTACATTATTTCTATTTTCTCTTTAAAAGAAACATGTTATATTTTTCTCTAATTCTTCTTGCCCATCAAAGCTTATTTGAAGTCTATCCAATAAATCTTTATCACAATCTCTTTCTAGTCTTTTCAATGCACCGTAAATAATGAACTTTTCTTCCTAATGGAAGACCATTAGCATACTGTTTGACCAATGTGGACTAATATATTAACCACACATATATATATATATATATATATATATATATATATATATATATAAAATACTACACCAACAACTCCCTCTCACAAATTTTCTTTCATAATCTTGACATAGCAGTTTGTAATTAGTTAGTTCACAACGGGTTCCATTAATTAATTACGAGCTAGCCAATTGGGAGCTAACCAATTGTGAGCCGCCACGTCAGGGTCATGAGAAAAACTTTGTGAAAAAAACTGTTGATATAGTATTATTCTTTTATTTATTTATTTATTTATTTATTTTGGTCTATTTAAAGAGTGAGGTAATGATTAAAAAAAAAAAAAAACTATATTTGTTTGGTCTTTTTAAAGAGTGATGTTAGATCTACAACTTAATCTCACAACTATGAACGTAAAAGCTTGTCATTGTTCAGCTTGCAAAATAGGTCCCGTCTATCTATTTACGAGCTAACCAATAACAAGTTACCACGTCGAGAGTTATAAGAAAATGTTATGAGAGAGAGTTGTGAATCTAACATTATTGTTTTTCAAAAAGTATTGGTATGCTGTAAATATCAATGTTCGACCGATTCTCTGATACTAAATAAAACTATGTCATGCATTTTTTGTGTTAATATTGTATAAAAACAAAAAAAACAAGAATTTAATTCAAAGCCCTCGGGAAGCTAATAGTCTTCATGTCAAGAGTCTTATTTCATTAACGTTTATTAGACTTAGAGGAGTTAATCATAGTATTTTTGACGATTGAATATGAATATAGGGGACTGAAAACCAAGGGGTAAAATAATTATATCAACCATGAGATAATTAAATTAAAATAGCAATATTAAAAGTAAAAATTACAACTTGAATACTATTATTTTAATTTTATTAATTCCTATCTTTCTCTCTCTTTTCCCCAAAGAGTTGCCTACAAACCAATAACTATCAATATTGCTCCCGGAATTCTGAAATAATTGAAATTAAATTAATTAGTTAATTATGAAAAATGATAGACTGATCAACAATAGTAATTAATAATTAATTCAAGAAATTAATTAAAATTTAAACATACCCCCCCAAGTGCAGGGCATCTCCTAAAATTAGAAGTCCCATAATGGCTGAAATTATTGTCGCTAAAGGTCTAAATGTTGTCATGAAAACTGGACCTCTCCTTCTCACCACCAATGTTTGAACATAAAATGTTATTCCAATTATCATTATTCCCTACACACACACACACACACACACACAACAACAACAACAACAACAACAACAATATATATATATAATGAAATTAGGGCACATATTAAAGATGATTCTTTTCTCTCCTTAATTATAAAAAAAGAAAATATATTGAATTTAGTAATTGTTAGTAATTCCTATAACACGATAATGAGGTTGAAGTGGTTTTCTTTTCTAGTTACTTATGCTTTCTTTAGGCCTTCTTAAAATAAAATTGATATTGAGAGTGTATACGAATAAGAAAATTATTGAAACAAAGAATTTAATCATAGTTTGAGTCTTAACAAAAAAGAAAATGTTACAAAACAAATGTTAACTATATTATAAGTCAATTTTTCATATCTATTCATCTATTGTCTTGAGTCACGTCAGTTTATAAGCGAAAATTTGTGTATTAAATTCATATTAATTAAAATAATAATGTTTATTTTGATGTAATTGAATAGAGGCCTCGATTTTGAGACAAGAGCTAAAGCAATTACCTCAATTACCTACCTTTTTAGCTCATCATGTGGTTAGATTTACACATTAACAAAATAATCACAACCCTAACCCTAACAAGTGATAAAAATACGTTATCAAAATTAATTTGACATAAAAGTTTGAGAGGCTTACATTAAAAATAGGACCAAGAAGAGCAATGTTCCAGGACAATCTCCAAGAATGGGGTTCAAGAACTTGAATTACAGCTATCATTATTGCAAATAAACCTCCAGTTAAGCTCGAGTGTAATGTAAGAGTTATTAGTGCTGGGTACTTCGTGATAGCTAAAGCCTGTATATTTTTCCATAAATAACATTAATACTAGTTAAACGATCGTCTATATATTATCAAAAATCTAGATCACGTTTATTAGCATTAGGGATGACAGTTTAACACCGTCTATTAATACTAAAAGACAAAATTCAGTCTACCGATGATTGATATTTGTAAACCAAGTTCATATATTTTTTCCGCATTTAAAATTTTTTGAAGTATAATCAACACAGAAATTGAAAACCTTATATATAGAATCATGGATATTGAGAAGAAAATTTTGTTATTAATTTATATCATTAATCACCTGTAAAATGTAGAATGCTGTCATTGCAAAGCATGCAAATAAAAGGAAATAGAACCCTTAATCCAATTATCTCCATGTGGAATAAATCTTTTATTCTCATAATGATGAAAATTATCTTTATGAGATGAAACCACCACAATTCCTTTGTAAAGAGCCAGCATTGCTGCACCACCAAAGGCAACAAGGCTGCCCAAAATCTTTGCCTAGGTGCTAAGCTTACAAATGTCTACCTTCTCCATCCTGAAATATATATATAATATATAACGAAAATTTGTACACATTTTTGTACAATTTATTAGAATTATATTATTCATGTACCTACATAGAACGGCTAAGATAAAAGTGACCGATGGTACTAAATTTGACATGGTGGCTACCAATGCTGGTGATGTGTATTCAAGTCCTAGAAAGAGCAAAGTTCTTGCAATCCCTGTTCTATATATATATATATATACATACACACACACACACACACACACGCGTAAAAAAAAAGAAGATTTAGATACTTAAGATGTTAATTATTGTTAAGAAATTGTAACTAGGTTATTTAATAAGAGTTTAATGTTAATCATTTTATATTCATACAAAGAGATGAATACAAAGTGACGTGACATTACTCTTTAAATGACAATTAATTAGTTGATTTTGTGTATGAGCAATGTTATGTTTACAATTGAGTTGTACAAATGAGTCACACAAATAACAAAAAACAAAAGACAGAGTAATCATTTTACATAAATTTTGTGTATGACTTAGTTGTATGACTTAGTTGTAAGTATAACATTATTATTTATATTTTACCACATCACTTTATATATAAATATTTGTATGGAAACCTTGTAAGTGTAATATTATTTTAATAGTAAACTTTAAAAAGTTTTCATGCGTATAATATTGGAATAGATAGATGATAAATTGATCAAGCCCGACCAAAGACCAAATAGATACCAAATGGGTCAACTTAAACTCACATAGAGAGAGAGAGAGAGAGAAATTTCAAATGTAAGAACATGAAATTTCAAACTTGAGACTTTAACATTGATATCAAATCTATGACAATGATTATTATTATTATTATTTTTTAATATTGTTCCTATTTGATTAAACTGTATTGAAATGACGTTTATGCCCCTAGACCGTCTAACACCCTCGCTGACCTCCATTATGGGTAATAGTACCACGTTCCAAAAACACTGGATGAAAAAATATTTCATCAAAAATTATGGATGAATATGATATTGTCTAGGCAGGTTTTATGTTTTACAAATACAACCCCATTTTCAGCTTCAATGCTTCTTCGCCAAAGCCTCACAAGTCACAACTCTCACTCGCCAATGTCGCCATCTCTCCACTTCCGCTTCATCCACCAAAATCCCACTTCTCTACACGCACACAAATGACAACCAAAACGACGCTTTCACTCTCCAACTCCTCTCGTCGGGGAGAGGCGCCTCAGGCCAGTTGGGCGGTGGCATTTAAGAAGTGAGACTCTACCCAGCCCCTGTTGCAAACCTCATTCTTTCTCTACCCCTTACCATCTCCCAAACTCCCGGCCGACTTGTTCAGAAAGATTCTGAAGTGGGTTCGGTTTCAAGTTTGAATATTTCATGTGGGTTGTTTCATAGTGGGTTGGTTGTGGATGGAAAGCTGTGGGTTTGGGGGAAAGGAGATGGTGGGAGACTTGGTTTTGGGCATGAAAATTCTGTTTTTGTGCCTAGTTTGAACCCTTATTTGGGTGTTGATCCTGTTCAGTGCGTTGCTCTTGGTGGAGTTCACTCTGTTGCTTTGACTTCACTTGGGAAGATTTTCACTTGGTCAGTGAGTAATTAACAACTCTGCATTCATTATTTGTTCATTGATTGAGTGTTTGTTTGGTGTGAAGGTTTAAACATCGTTTGCTTAGGCGTAAATTAGCAAGCTTATATAGTTATTAGAAGTGTATGTATGGTTGAGTAATCAAAGGTTAAAAAGTGTTTTTTTTTTTTTTTTTCCGGAGAAGTAAATTAGCAAAAAGGCGTACAAAAAATAATCACTTTTCTTTATGATTTGCAATGAGATGTTGTTTTATTTGGAGTCCATACAAATTATTGATCTTAAATTTGGAGTGATGAATCTTGCAGGGGTAATGTAATACTCTAGCCAAAATTTTCTTGGGTATGGTAATTTAATATTTTTAAAAGAGCTTATTGGGGAAGTTAGTTGACATGATGTAGCACTCTCCTTGAATTGCAACCAAAGGACTAACAAAACAGAAAGCAAAAGAGCTTTTATCAATATATGGAATCACATTTGATCAACAGAGCATTTTTCCTTTCTTATTTAGTAAAATGGAGATGTTGAAGCAACTAAGTATCATTATTCAAGATTTAGAATATAACTATGTCAGTTTAACTGGTTGGCCTGATAATTAATGATGTCCTTATGCTTGATTGGATAAATATCAGGAGAAGAGAGTTGTGTGCACATATTCATCACATTGTTGTGTTCACTTACGTGTTTTTAGCCTGATAATAAAGGGCTCTATCATTAAAAGTTTGCAGGGGTTATGGTGGTTTTGGTGCACTTGGACATTCTGTCTATCATAGAGAGTTGTTTTCTAGATTGGTGGAAGGTTCTTGGATTGGGAAAATACAGCACATCGCAACCAGTGGAGCACATACTGCTGCAATAACTGAATCAGGTTGTTCTTCTTAACTGACCCTGTTTTTTGTATGGAAATTCCTTTACATGTGTATAGTATTGGGTTTGCATTTTAGATATAGGCTGTTTAACATGGACTAAATTTATATGAGTTTTGATTTGTGACCTTTGGAAACAGCCCTCTTGAACTCATAATGTGGAAAGCAATCAATCTAGTACTGCAGAACAAATATGTATTCTTCTATTTATGGGTTTCTAGTTGTTCTTTATGAGAAGATGATTCATATTGCCTTCATATTTGTTACAGAAAGAATAAAGAAAGGGGGCTGTCAAATATCTTAATCCGTCTATTATTGAATATAGGGGAGCTTTACACTTGGGGTTGAGATGAAGGAGATGGAAGATTGGGCCTTGGTCCTAGTCGAGGCCCTAATGAGGGAGGTGGACTCAGTATCCCTTCTAAGGTCAAAGCATTACCTGTACCTGTGGCTGCTGTTTCTTGTGGTGGCTTTTTTACAACAGTGCTGACAGAGGAAGGGCAACTTTGGAATTCGGGAGGTAAAGATATCAACTCTTTTGTCTTATCTTCTCTCCTTATCTCTACCCAATTGCAGTTACTTTCATTTATTTGTTCGGAAAAGTTTTCAACTTTGATGAAATTTCATTTATCTTTGCTTGTGGAACATTACAATGACATCATATTACACATTGTCATGTGTTCTGCTCAGCAAGTTCTAACTTTGAGCTTGGAAGAGGTGATAAGGTTGGTGGTTGGAGACCCAAGCCAATTCCTAGCCTTGAAGATGTTCGTATCATTCAGACAGCAAGTGGTGGCTATCACTCCCTTGCATTAACTGGTAAAATAATTGCTTTACGATTGCTGCGGCAACCTTATTAAATCCATTCCTCACTTGTCACCTCCTCCTTCCTATTCTAGGCTCTATACTATTATTGGTATTCATTTTTATGTATAATTTCAGATGAAGGCAAAGTTCTTTCTTGGGGATATGGTGGACATGGTCAGTTGGGTCATTGTTCAACTGAAAATCAGAAAGTACCTGTGGTGATCAAGGCTTTAGCTGATGAGCGTGTAGTCTACATCGATTGTGGGGGCTCATCCTCAGCTGCCATAACAGGTAAGAAGAGTTAAATGGTCTTTGATATTTCCATCACCCTTCAATCCTACAATCTTCCAAAGAATCGATAGTTATCTGATCTCTTAATAGCACAGAAATGAGGTTTGAGGATATCTTTTAGTATTCAACTAAGTTGAAGGATACTTAAATTTAATAAAATCAAATATTTAGATATCATTGTAGAACAATAATTTTCTATGCAAATCAAATAAATAAAACTCATGATTATATATTTGTTATCACCATAATGTTTGATAATGTGCTATATATTCAGATAAAGGGAAGTTGTACATGTGGGGAAATGCCAAAGATTCTCAATTGGGAGTTCCTGGATTGCCAGAGGTACAACCGTGTCCTGTTGAAGTCAAGTTTCTAACGGAGGATGATGGATTGGGACCCCACAAGGTGTTATCTGTTGCAGTTGGTGCATCTCATGCCATGTGTTTGGTTTCAAGGTGAATTGGAAGGAAATCACATTAACAGCATTTTACAGATCATTTGAAAATGCTACAACCTAGGAAGGAAACTCTTGTAACATCAATACAAATTAAACTCTTGAAAAACCTGGCGGTTGCAATGATCATTAATTTTGAAGAGAAGCTCAGGGGATAGCCACTTTACCTTCATTGCATCAAAGGAAAGATTGCATAGATGATAAAGTAGTATGTCATGAAAGAAAAATAGGAACAAGTGGAGAGTTAGGATTCTCGGTGGATTGGGAATATGATATTCCATTAGTTGCAGGGTTATATAAATTTCAAGAGAATTTATGATACAACAACTCATATGTACCACATGATCACCCACAAAGTAAATTTTTCATGTCATATATATGCACATCGTAAATTCCATAATTTTTTATACAGATGACGTGAGATGACTCATATTTTAAGTTTTTTCCAAGACTGATCAGACAGGGAACTGACAGCCTCTTCGGTCCGATTGAGGCTTCAGGGGGTATTTGCTATATTTTAAACATATAGGGGTTAATTAATATTTAGGTGTGTTTTTGCAATATTTCAAAACTTTAGGGACTAATAATTTTTTTGGGCAAAATATATTAAATTTTTGGGGACTTATTTGTAGTTTTTTTAGGAGAATTTTTTTTTAATATACTAGAATTTAAAGGACTAATTTAAAAAACTTTAAATTTTTTTGAAGAACTAATGTTTCGGTACTATCGGCCAGACGGACCGGTCAAACCATAAACCGGGCTCTTGACCGGGTCAAAATCTGACTGTTCTCACAAAACTCTCTGATACAATCAAGAAAACTTAAAGGAAGAGAAAATTTAACTAGAAAGATATCACAAGAAAAACCAAAAGCAAAAATGAAGAAAGCTGAGCTAGTTTATCCCTTCACCAAGAATCAGTCATCTGGTTCGATCAGCTAGTTTATCCCTTCACCAAGAATCAGTCATCTGGTTCGCCGGCGGGTCAAACCGGTGACATCAGCATGACGACGGCAGGAAAAAACAAAAACACTCTAATTCAACAGAATCTTTCACTATCTCTACCCTAATTTCAATCACTAAATTTTCATTCCACTAAAATTCAAAAACCATCTACCAAACAAACCAGAAAAAGAACCCCACCGCCATCTCCTTCTTCTTGCTCTTCGTCTTCAATTCACTCAAATTCAAGAACACATGCCGTCCTCTCCTTCTTCTTCCTCCTCATCTCCTTCACTGCCAAAACAAACGAAAAATAATTAAAAGTAAGATAAAAAATTCCAAAAAAGAGAAAACGATTGGTCTTTCAACAAGACTTTGTCACACAGGGATATATTTCTCACCAGAACTCAACTGTGTCTAAACCAAAATCTGCCACCAATCCTACAAACTCTGCATGAAAGACACATATCTTTTTCTACTCTTCTCCTTCTTTCTTTATAGACACCTACCACTTTTGCATTTCCAGTAGGCTAAACACAGTCCTATCAAAATTAAACTGCTAAGCAATGAGAAATCTGGTCATTTTTTTGCTGTTAGTGCTGCTTTTTATTCATGGGCTGACCATGACAATGGGGTATATAAGAACTTGTGCCTCCAGATCGAAAAACTCCGACCGGTTCTGTCTCTTCGCCTTATGCTTTCTCCCACCGCCGCCGCCGCCGTAATCTTAATCCTCATCGTCATAATCTTCCTCTTCCTTGTCATCGTCCTCATGTGCCACATCGTCATATCGTCTTCGTCTTCACCTCTTCGGCGAGGCATGGCTGATAATCTGGGTTTATTAAACAATTTTCCATGGGCTTTAAATTGTATGTTAGGAATTTCTCAATTTTGGTTAGATTTGTGTAAAATAAGGAAGAAAGAAAAAGGGTCGTAGAATTAGATTTAAGAACCGGGAATAAAAGTTAACCCTGTTTTGGCTGAAAACTGATTGGACCGGCGATTCGCTACAATAATCCCGGTCCAACCGCGGATCAAAACAGTTTAATTTATATTTCAGGTATTCCATCCTGACCGACCCCGTTCAGCAGCCGGTTCCCCGGTTCGATACAGCAACATGAGTATACCCTGTAGTTTGATAATGACCTCTTGACTATTTCTTAAACAAGTTGAAGAGGTGTATACATCATGTATTGTACATTTAACCAGTAGATTTCGAAAAAGGAAAAATATACTCTCATCTTCTCCCATCACAATAGCTACCACCAAAAATGAAGAAAGTTGACCTTGTGTTCATCCCTGTACCGGGCGCAGGCCACCTGGTTCCCCAAATTGAGTTTGCAAATCGCTTGTTGGATCGAGATGATCGGTTCTTAGTGACTTTTCTTCTCATGGATTCTCCTTTTGGCACCTCTCCTTCAGCTGCACACACCAAATCACTTGCAGAATCTGATACTTCAATAAGGTTCATCAATCTTTCTCCTCCTGTTGACTTCTCTCCTTCACAAGAGGTTCATAAATCCTTCGAAAAGTTTGTGACTGAGTATATAGATTGTCATAGAGCTTGTGTTAAAGAAGCTATTGTCAAGCATGTGCTTTCCAGTTCTAACTCAGCTCGACTTGCTGGATTGGTAGTTGATTTCTTTTGTACTTCAATGATAGATGTGGGAAATGAACTTGGTGTTCCTTCTTATTTATTCTCCCCCTCTAGTGCAGCTTCTATGGGTCTCCTGCTGTACCTTCCAACGCGACATGATCGAGTTGGAAGAGAAATTGAAGAGTTTGATGGTGATTTGGTGATCCCCAGTTATGTTAATCCAGTTCCAAGCAGTGGTCTGCCTGAAGTTGTGTTGAACAAGCATGGTGGTTACACTACATTTATGAACCATGGAAGAAGATTCAAGGAGACCAAAGGGATTATTGTCAACACATTTGAGGAGCTGGAATCTCATGCGGTTAAGTCTTTGATGAATGATTTTGATCATGTGCCACCTGTTTACACAGTTGGACCGGTGATTGATCTCAAGGGTGAAAGCAATAAGTTAGTTTCGGATGAGACGCAAAAAGCTGATGAGATCATGAAATGGCTTGACGATCAACCTGATTCATCAGTTGTTTTCTTGTGCTTTGGAAGCCAAGGGAGCTTTGGAGGAGAGCAAGTGAAAGAAATTGCATTCGGATTGGAGCAAAGTGGGGTGAGGTTCTTGTGGTCAATACGGAAGCCACCACCAAAGGATAAACTTGAAAGGCCTAATGATTACAAGAGTGATCATCTCCAGGAGGTTTTGCCAAATGGGTTCTTGGAAAGAACAAATAAGATTGGTTTGGTTTGTGGATGGGCGCCACAAAAGACGGTGTTGGCTCATAAATCAGTAGGGGGATTTGTGTCACACTGTGGGTGGAATTCAATCTTGGAAAGCTTGTGGTTTGGTGTTCCAACTGTGACATGGCCTATGTATGCTGAGCAACAGATTAATGCATTCCAAATGGTTAGAGATTTGGGATTGGGTGTGGAGTTGAGATTGGATTACAGGATCATGAATGGGGAAGTTGTGGTTGCAGATGAGATAGCAAGAGCTATCAAATGTGTGATGGAGAGTGATAATGAGGTGAGAAAGAAGGTTAAAGAGAAGAGTGAAAAGAGCAGATTAGCAGTAATGGAGGGTGGATCTTCACATGCTGCACTTGGAGACTTGATTGATGATATATTAAGAAATAAAGCCATGAAAGAAGCATGCAGTTAATCATATTTACTCCCTGATGATATATGGATTTGTTCCATTTGCCTTGAGAGTTTTATGTTGAAAGTTCATCATGAATCTTTTTGTTTACTATTGGTATTTTACTCCATTTAAGATTTCTCATAGGTTTATGTTCAGTTGATTCCAACTCGCATCATAAGTATGTGACTTCAAATCACAACAATGTATTTCATTCAAGCAAAACAGGGATAAGGATATAATCTTGATTCTTTTCCCCCTCCAAGCAGCTCACTATCCACAACATTTGAAGCGTTTAAGCAACATCAAGCCAAGCCCCACCCACCCCTTCTTCTACCCCGGGGTGAGACAGAGCCCCCACCATCATTATTGCGTATAATGGTGCAACATGCTGACTTTATAAAAGAGTATCACTCCCCTAACAATAAAGCCAAAGAAAAGAAAAAGTATTCTTCTACTTTCTCTCTTTCAGTTTCACTAATCATACCACCACCAACAATGAAGAAAGCTGAATTTGCTGGCATCCCTGCACCAGGAGTAGGCCACCTGGTTTCCAATATCGAGTTTGCAAAGCGCTTGTTACATAGAGATGATCGTTTCTAAGTCACTGTTCTTCTCATGGATTCTCCTGTTGGCAGCTCTCTTTTAGCTGCATACATCAAACCACTTGCAGAGTCTTAATTCTTCAATAAGATTCATCAGTCTTCCTCTTCCTCCAGACTTCTCTCCTTTCTACCACGGGCTCATAAATCTGTTGCAAAATTTATGACAAGTCATAAAGCTTGTGTTAAAGAAGCCATTGTCAAGAATGTTTTTTCGAACTCTAACTCAGCTCCACTTGCTGGATTTGTCGTTGATTTCTTTTGCACATCAATGACAGATGACGGAAATGAACTTGGTGTCCTTCTTATTTCTTCTTCTCTTCTAGTGCGGCGTTTCTTGGCCTTCTGTTAAGCCTTCCGGTTAGACATGATCAGGGAGGCAGAGAATTTGAAGAGTTTGATGCTGAATTTGAGTTCACTAGTTATGTCAATCCAGTTCCTAGCAGAGTTTTGTCTACATTTTTGTTTGATAAAGATGGTGACTACACTTCATTTCTCAACCATGGAAGAAGATTCAAGGACACAAAAGGGTTTATTGTGAACACATATGAGGAGCTGGAATCTCATGCGGTTAGGTGTTTGATGAATGATTTTGATAATGTACCACCTGTTTACACGGTTGGACAGCTGATTAAGGATCTCAAGGGTGAGATGCAAAGAGATGAGATCATGAAATGGCTTGATAATCAACCTGATTCATCAGTTGTGTTTTGAGTTTCGGAACAATGGGGAGTTTTGGTTAAGAACAAGTGAAAGAAATTGCATTTGGTTTGTAGCAATGCTGGGCAAAATTCTTGTGGCCACTCCGTAAACCCCCACCAAAGAACAAACATGTTGAGAAAAGTGATCATCTCCAGGAGGTGTTGCCAAGTGGGTTCTTGGAGAGAACAAATGAGATGGAATGGTGTGTGGATGGGCGCCGCAAAAGGCAGTCTTGGCTCATAAATCAGTAGGCGGATTTGTGTCACATTCATCAATGTACCACATAGCATCCAAGAAAAAACCATTACCATCAAAAGCAGCACCAATGAAGCCACCTAATTTTGTCCCGCAGGACAAATTATTTTCATTCACAGAATCATTGAGAAAATTTCTTATACAATTAATCAATGAAGGTATATGACATCAATGTATGAAAAGAATGGTTCTCAGTGGTGGCACCAATAAACTTGAAAAAACCAAAGACCTTTTATTAATTCAAATATATTATCTTGTAGAAATTACTAAATTAATGTTTAAAATCGACATTAATTGTCTTGAAGAAAACTAAGAGTTTCCCTCAAATTCTAAAAGATACATACATATTAATTAGATTAGCTTAGATGAATTTTTGAACCATTGATCCAGGATGATCCAACCTTTAGAAGTACTTTACATAAGACCTCCTGGCAACATTTACTCATTTAACGATCTCGTGTCTCTGTGGGAGAAAAAGATTGGCAAAACCCTCGAAAGGGTCTATGTATCCGAGGAGCAACTTCTGAAAAACATTCAAGGTTAGTGAAAAAAATATCAGACCTCAAGATTTCTTTCTTATAAGAATGTCAAAGTTTAACTTTGCTGATGACCTCTCTTACTATATATGTTTGCAGAATCTCCGGTTCCTGTGAATGTGCTATTATCTGTTAACCACTCAGCCTTTGTGAAGGGAGACCATACCAACTTTGAGATTGACCCATCGTTTGGAGTTGAAGCCACAGAGCTTTATCCTGATGTCAAGTACACGACCGTGGATGAGTACCTCAATCAGTTTGTGTGAACCCATCTTTGTTTATCTGCTGGATCTTAATAAATAATGTGGTGGTTGACTGGTTGCTATATATATTATAGGCTTTTATGCTCAGTTTGCTTTCCTGTTTTTCCGTGTATTAAATGTATTTAGCAATAAATAAACTTTGACTCCAAATATTACAATTCCTTGCAAAAATTAATTAATCAAATGTCATGAACTATCAAGTTATTGATTCGATAACGTTACAGTTAGTGTTTGTATCAGTTTATTACTAAGAAAGCAATGTCAAACTTGGTTAAGGTTAAGTGCTGAAGAGCAACTACTGTGCTTCTATATAAGATAAACAAGTTCACTCTTAGAATTGTAGATAAACAAGCTAAAATAAGCTACTAAATTCACAAAACTCCATTAAAAAGGCTGTTTTCAGTTTATCAAACCAAGCCCAGGGGGATTGTCTCAACCCATATAAAGCTTTATTTAGTTTGCATACTCATCAAACTTTACACTTTATCATTTGCATTTAAGCACTTGTAACCCTTATGAGCAGGACTATAACCTACAAATATACATTTAGAAGTATGAAAATTAAATTTATGTGCACTATAAGGCAGGGTAACAAGCGCAACCAAATGTTTTTAAAAGTTTATAGTTAGAAACAATGTTAAAAAAAGTATTTGAAAAGGCGAGATATTGGTTAACACACAAAAAAAGTAATCTATTTATTAAGAATACAATAGTTTGAAAAGCTAAATTCCAATAAGCTAATAGCATGGAAGCTTGTTAGACCCTATTTTACAATATGCCTATGATTTCTCTTAGCTTTGCCATTTTGTTGTTGAGTATGTGGGCAAGGGTGCCTAAATATAATGCCATGTTCATTTAATTAAGGTAAAAGGGTTCTAAACTCCCCACCGCGATCAGTTTAAAAGCACTTCAATTTGGTTTCAAATTGTCTTTCTACTAACTTATGAAATTGAAGAAACACAGACTTTGTTTTAACTTTATTTTTGGAGGGAAAAGCCAAGTGAGTCTGCTAAAGTCATTTATGAAATGTTTGTAGTATTTATAACCTTCGATGGACACTTGTGGAGAGGGGCCTTAGAGGTTAGAATGAATTAGTTCAAGAGGCTTGGAAGCTCCACTAGAAGAATATGAAAAAATAGATTGTAAAGCTATTTCTTTGATTTCTTGATTGATTACAGCTGGGCACTACACCCCTGTTTTATATGTGTACACTAGATTAAGTTGAAGACGAAAGTAAAGAGAAGTTGACCTAGGCTAACTACTTAAAACACTAGCAAAAAGCGACAGCATATAAAGTATCACTTTAAGTAAGTGAAGGACACTTGTGACATTTTACTTCTTTCAGCTTCCAGCATTTCTCTTTCATAGTCAACATCCCCCCCACAAGCTAAACTGCCCTGCAGTTTGAGCTTGTAAAGAAAAAACTTTGGCTCGGCAATAAACAAATATCATCACTCATTCACTCTGCAGTAAAATGAATTGAAACTCCAACTTCACTACACTTCAGATCATATTTGCAGTAGATCTCAACTTCACTGCATTTCAGATCACATCTTCATAACCTTCAGTGTGTCAATCTGAACTGTTAATCCTCAACTACTACACAAACTCAAGATAGGAACTTCACTTCAGTAAACCAGCAGTACCAGCTTCAGTTTATCAACAGCTCAAGTCAGCTCAATATGCCAACATCAACAATAGCAAATTATCAATAACTTTCACTTCGATTTTAATCTATTAACAACTTTCACTTCAATTTTAATCTCAGCTGCTAACCACAAACTCAATTTCAACTACTACACAAACTCAAAAAAAAAAAAAAAAACAACATAACTTCACTTCAGTATACACTAACAGCAACAACTTCAAGAACTTCACCTCAGTATCCTAACAGCAACAACTTCAATTGAAGCTACTGGTCACAACTCCAATTAACAGACTATTCATGCACAACTTCAATTGTGGAGAAGGGCCTCAAAGCTTAGAATGAATTAGTTCAAGAGGCTTGGAAGCTCCACTAGAAGAATATGGGGAAATAGATTGTGCAATCTACCAAATTGACATGCTAAGCAAAATTGCAAAGACTTAACAAGGTTTATTATGCATTTAATTGTGCAAACACAGTGCTCAAAACTTGTTCATTGGGGAGTCCAAGTCTCTCATGTCATAGCATTGCTTTTAACTTGTCAGTACACAAAGCTTGATGGATAAAAACATAAATTTTACTGATAGAAAAATTAAGTGCAGATGACATACATGGAGCTGTATTGAAAACAACTTTAAGCTCCCATTGTAACAACACTATCTTGGTGACTTTGTCCTTGATCATATAATGATCAGCAAGGAATTCAACTACAAAATTATTATCCTTGATGTACCAAACTGATTCTCTGATGTAGCTGGAGTAGTTGTTGCATAATTATTAGAAACATTGTGAGTAGACAAAGAGGCTTGAATTGAGGAATTATAACCTTGAGCTGGAGAAACTTGATGTGAAATCATAGCTGGTGAGACATTGCATGCTTGAACAACCATATTAGGTTGAGGAGAACTGCAGTATGGCTTGACTTACCACATGGTAAATAGGCTTGTTTCTATTAGCCTCCACCATAATCTCTTCCTCCTGAAAACTGATTAGACTGAAAGTGCTGAGAATATTAAGGAACAAAATTCACATGCTGAGCCACAAGAGGTGAGAGAGAGGTAGGATTAAAGTATTGAAATTGGGAGTTTGCTGAGGCACTAAGTACTATGGAACAGAATTATAGTCAGCAACACTAACACCTTTATGACCAAAACTAGGACTATAGTCCGCATCAATGGCACCTTGATGATTAACAACATTATCATTTGATTTCTGGTTCTTATTCTAACCAAACTTATAATTGACATTTACTGCTAAACTAACCAAATTGCCAAATCTCCATTGAAGTCTAAACAATGGCAGCTGATAGCAAACCATTATTCTTTTCTAATTTTAACTCATACTTTTGTAACAAATATTCTGCCTTTTGCAATGATATACTTCCAATTCTAGAAGTAACGTTAACTAACACAACAATGAACGCAGGAATATATTAACTGTGACAAAATTGGAGTCTCATATCTTAGTAATCATGAATTACTAAGATATACTTTTGTAACAAATATTATGCCTTTTGATGAAAATAACAGCTACTAACCAAAAGTAAATAAATAAAAAGAAAATATATTAACTGTGACAAAATTGGAGTCTCATATCTTAGTAATCATGAATTATAGAAGAAAGATTAAACATGAAAGCGATGTCCATTTAAAAATGCATCAATTATTAAGCCTCTTCAGATGTTTCTTCAAATATGTAGCCTGTAGCACACCATAAAAACCAAATCTCAGCAACCACAATAACATTGACATATTATTAAAAATGAGTGAGAAAATATGTCAACGGATCCTTAGAATTCACAACAAAATGCTATAGAGTAGGAAACAATAAAAAAAAGAGATCATAATACATCACCTCAAGCCCAACACAGAAGGGCAATTCTGCTTCTTTATCCATCTTATCAGTTGATGAATCTTTATTGTCCAAGTATACTGAGTAACCAACACATCCATACTTGAAATCCTTAAGAGTACGACCCTCTTTTGAAGCTTCCAACTTAGTTTCTCCCACAACATACCTGGGGATTGGTCATACACCTTAAAATCAGGGCAAATTTTTCAGAGTTTCAATAAATAAAACCCTTAATCAGAATGAAACAGGCAGTGAACTTCAAAACATAATTCTTAAAGATTAGAAAGGAAGAAGACACTAGTATGTGCATGCGCAAACACAAATATGTGTATAGAAACAAAAAATCGAAAGAAGCCAAGAAGTTAAACAGCATTAGCGTCGTATGGACATCGAATCTAAACATTAGGCAGCAATTCATAGCAACAATTACAAACACTTGAAGCACCAATACAGCAAACAGAGGTACAGTTAGTCCCCAATAAAGTAGATTAATTAGCACAGTTAACCAAACTCACAGCTTAAACACTCCCCAGCCTTCTCCACCATCTCAGCTTCAACACAATCTTCCCCACAACTATCCTGAACACATTAATAATGAACAACCCAGTTTAATCTTTACACTTTATTCTGTTATATGTCACCAGCGAGACTAACAATAAGAATTTAAACAATAAAAAAAATACCATAGTTGCATTGTTGTTCTCAACGTTTTTGGTGTTGTTCTGGTTGTGGTTATCTTCACTGCCCTTATCTTCTTCAAAACCAAGCTTTTCATCCATTTTTGAGTCATTTGATACTTCTAAATCAACTATTGCAGAGAGAAATAGAACTCAAATATATACACAGAAATGTAACATTAGACAGACAGTCAAGTCTTAATTGTAAAGAGGAAGAATGTATGGTCCAGAAATATGCGTCTAAATCAACAGATTTGAGGACAGAATCTGGTATTTTGACTGGCTCCTCCCTCCTCGGTGGATCTTTTGTTCTGAATGTGCATGTAGACCACTCACTGTACATTCCTTTGCAAGTATATCTTTTACCATCAAATTCCAATTTACTATTGCAAATTGGGCATCTCCCTAACGATCCATAAAACAGCATGTCTTGGCTGTTTCAATAAAATAAAAAACATTCTTAAAATTATAAGAATCTCAACCCACATACATGGTTTATATATAGATGAAAAATAAGTAAATTAGTGGATGTTCTGATTGAACTCACCATTTAGTGACAACAACAGGATCTGGGCCACAGGAGTCTTGGTCATTGGCTTCAAGAATCTCAACCATTTGTTCAATAGAGAGATTAGCCTCAATAGCTTTACAGAATTCTTCAAACTCCACATCTAAAACATCAGATTCTCCAGCTTTTCCATTAGTCTTGCCATTGTCATGGTCTTGCTTGGCCTTATTTGGAGATTGCTCAAAAGAAATCCTAAAAGCTTGCACTGTCACATTGGAACGTCATTAAGTGATAAATAAATGAGTCATTCAAAATGGTATAAGAAATTTATTCAGCTACCTCAGAGATTCAAAATTTCAGAGAGATGAGTTGACACATGTTATAAATAAATAAACAAATAGTGACAAAGAAAAGATTACCCTAATTCAAACTTATAATAATACCTACAAATTCCAAAGTTTAACAATCCACAAATAAAAATCTGAATTTGATTGAATGAACATCACAACATTAAAATATAAACAAAATATACAGCTGACCTCAAGATGATAAGCTGCTTCAGAAGTCAACCCAACCGTGGCGACAGCTATCAATCCTCCCTACAGAGCACAACAAACATCCTAAATAAAATGAAAAATAAGACTTTACTATATACAGTACCGTAAACAGTGAGTAATAGCAGGACTTGTACCAAAATTACACATCTATCTGTCATTCCAGTTACTGAATGTCATAACTCATATTTTCATATGAATTTCAAACTTCTTCTAGCATAATAATTCTGTATTTTCCACTATAAATTACAAATTTAAAGTTAAATTTGGCATGCATAATCTTGTAATTCATAAGCATATAATATTGTACTTTACTAAAACCTCCACATAGCAATCTAAATTTAAATTAAATGCATGAGAATTGAGAGTGCGACCTTCCAATCCCCAGAGAAAATATCACACTTTTCTTCTCCGCTATCTGGTAACAACCACCAATCACTTCAATCAAATCAGAAAACTCACAACACGCTTATAAGTCTCAAAAGACTGAACAAAAATATGAGATTCTAGTACCAAGCAGAAGGGCCACTAAAGAAGAATAAATGGCAATGGATCAATACAAAATGCCATATCACAAAAATTTGCACAACTACCAACCTTCATTAGTATCACGTTTAAAACAAAAAACAAATAATCAGTGAAACCCATCACAATTATCAGAATTACAATCACGAAATAATTATTGGTTTGGAGATATCATAACAGTAGTACACTCCCACCTGAGTTAATGACCTGGAGCATTGCAATACTACAAAAAGCAGAATATAAAAATGTAAAAGTATAAAAAACCCAACCCCAACAAACCAAATTTGATTAATTCATTACCTTTTTGAGGCGTATCATTCTCATCATCCGGCTTTTGAGGAGTATCATTCTCATCATCTGATAGAATTTGAGGTGAGGATCAAGCCCAGCTCAAATTCTATCATGGTATCAAAGCTCAAGTTCAGTTGAGCTAAGCGCTTGAACATCGGGTGAGGAGTTAGAGCCAGCAACTATCTCCAACAATAGGCATGACCCAACATATGGACTTGACCGTGAGGAGAAGTGTTGGAGTCCCACATCGATTAGACACGCTCAAGCTTATTGGGTTATAAGAGGGGGTAATCCTCTTATTCAACAATGCTTTATTGGGTGAGGAGTCAAATGCACCTCAAATTCTATCATCATCCGGCTCTGAAACATTGAAACATCAGCAAAAGAGACAACTCATTAATTGTTATCATGCACGCTATATTGAAATAAAAACAAAATCCCAAATCTTAGAAGCCAAAATAGTTACCTTTTTCAGGCGCCAGATTCTGATCTTCATACTCTGAAACATCAATAGTAAAATTATCAGGTGGTGTTGCTTGTGCCACATCAATTTTAGCAACAACGGGCGTGGTCTCTAAATCAGGCGATGCAAACTCTTGGGAGCTGAAAAATAAAAACCTAAAAGCTTAGACCTGAATCTCCAACTGGGAAGATGAAATTTCTCTGCAGCTTTGGTGGGAAAATGAGAGAGAGCGCGAAACTGATTTAGGCAAACCTGTTTTCTGGTGAATGTGAAAGGATTAACACGTTTCAAGCGTTTGCATGTCAATGTAAATGGTCTCAGTACTTGTCTAATAATATTCATTAGAGCTTCCAAATGGTCTCACACTATATATATATGTGTGTGTGTGTGAGAGAGAGAGAGAGAGAGAGAGATGTGTGTGTGTGTGTGTGAGAGAGAGAGAGAGAGAGAGAGACTGGGGATGTCTGGGACAATTTGTAGGCATCTTAACTAATCTTCTAAGCTTTAAAGTTGAGAGTCAAATAAATCTCCTTAATGGTCATCTTTATTAGCAATCCAAGTGGGTCGAACTTAAGATCTCTTAAGTAATACACTTAAAAGTCTTTGTTGATGACTGAACTACCCGGTGGTGGTTAGATTGAACTATATATTATTTCAACTTAAATGTATCTTATTTCTCTTATAAAATTAGTGTTGTAACAAATCATGTACCCACAATTTATCGTCATCTAAAATAATTACGATTGATTCGACAATTAGAATATTTATTCCAATATTTAGATTTTAGAAGAAGAAAAAAACTATTTTCAAGAATTCTTGTTACAGAATTTCTATTTTCTCTTTAAAAGAAACATGTTATATCAAGAAACATGTTATCTATCATTGCCCATCAAAACTTATCTGAAGTCTATCCAATAAATCTTTATCACAATCTCTTTCTAGTCTTTTCAATGCATCGTATATGAACTTTTCTTCCTAGGAATAAAAAAAAGGCCCAAAACTTGAAGACCTAATAGAAGACAATTAGCATACTGTGCAACACATTTGGATAGCTCCCTAAATTTTATGAAGGCTTGTTTGACTACTGTGGACTAATATATTAACCATACAGATCAACTAATAATAATGATAAAAAAAAAAAAAAACCTATATATATTTTTTAATAATACTACACCAATAACCCCCTCTCACAAACTTTCTCTTGCAATCCTAACATGGCAGCTCGCAATTAGTTAGTTCACAACGGATCCTACTAATTAATTACGAGCTGCCACTTCAGTGTTGTAAGAGAAAATTTGTGAAAAAATGTTGTTAGTATAGTATTATTCTTTTTTTTTTTTTTTTTTGTCTATTTAAAGGGTGATGTAATGATTAAAAAAAAAAAACTATATTTTTTTGGTCTTTTTAAAAAGTGATGTTAGATCTACAACTCAATCTCACAACCATCGACGTGAAAGCTTGTCATTGGTCAGTTTGCAAAATGGGTCCCGTCTGTCTATTTGTGAGCTAACCAATAACAAGTTATCACGTCGAGGGTTATGAGAAAATGTTGTAAAAGAGAGTTGTGGATATAACATTATTGCTTTTTAAAAGGCATTGGTATGTTGTAAATATCAATTTTCGACCGATTCTCTAATATTAAATAAAAAAGTTAAACTATGTCGTGCATTTTTTGTGTTAATATTGTATTATTATAAAAACAAAAAACAAGAATTTAATTCAAAGCCCTCTGGAATTTAATAGTCTTCATATCAAGAGTCTTATTTAATTAATGTCTATTAGAGTTAAAGGGGTTAATCCTAGTATTTTCGACGATAGAATATGAATATAGAGGACTGAAAACCAAGGGGCAAAATAATTATATCATGATGACCATGAGATAATTAAATTAAAATAGCAATATTAAAAGTAAAAATTACAACTTGAATACTATTATTTTAATTTTATTAATTCCTATCTTTGTCTTTCTCTTTTCCCCCAAAGAGTTGCATACAAACCAATAACTATCAATATTGCTCCCATAATTCTGAAATAATTGAAATTAAATTAATTAGTTAATTATGAAAAATGATAGACTGATCAACAATAGTAATTAATAATTAATTCAAGAAATTAATTAAAATTTAAACATACCCTCCCAAGTGCAGGGCATCTCCTAAAATTAGAAGTCCCATAATGGCTGAAATTATTGTCGCTAAAGGTCTAAATGCTGTCATGAAAACTGGACCTCCCCTTCTTACCACCAATGTTTGAACATAAAATGTTATTCGACTTATCATTATTCTCTACACACACACGCGCGACCAAAAAAAAAATAATAATAATAATAAAAATAAAAAATAAAAAATCATGTTATTATGAAATTAGGGCACATGTTAATGATGATTCTTTTCTCTGGTTAATTGTAAAAGAGAAAATATATTGAATTCGGTAATTATTAGTAAGACTAAACAACATATTCCCACCCAAGGTTGAGCCAAATCCCAAGCTAATACGCGTAGTTTCATTTATTCCAAATACCCACCCTTAAATTAACATCATTTTCTTTATTTCAACAGTAAAAGGGCAAATTGGTCTTTCTATTTTTTTTTTTTTCCCTTTCACTTTCTTCCTTATCTCTGCCTCCTCCTCCCATCTTCTTCTTTTTCCGTCTACACCTCCTCCTCCCCCGCGCCTCACCATCCCAACCCATTACCCCCGACCACCTAGACTCCCCTTTTCGCTGTCACCCTTCACCTCAACTGTCGCACTCCGCCAACCTCTTTCCGGCAGCCCCATCACCAAAAATCTTAATCAAGCCCACCATTTAACTCATCAAAGAGCCCTCTCCAATAACCCCATGCTCTCCGTCCTCGATTTCTCACCTTTCAACACCGATTTAAGCCCCCTCTCCCTAGGGTTTCTATTTTTTTTTTTTTTTTTTTGCCTTTGTTTTTTGATTTTTGTTTATTTGTTTTTCTTATTGAAATGGTGTGATTTTTGGTGGTTGCTATTGGGTTTGGAATGGGGTGATTTGGCTGATTGTGGTGGTGGTTTTGGGATGGGGTGGTTTGGAATAGGATGTGGTGGTGGTGGTTTGGCCGGCTGTGGGATTTGGAATGGGATATAGTTTGGATGGCTATGGTAGTGGTTTGGAATGGGTTGTGGTGGTGGTTTGGCTGGCTCGGGTGGTGTCGTGGTGGTTTGAAATGGGATGAATGGCAGTTTGGTAATAGCATTCGTCAGAACCCAACAGTCACTAACTGTGTTTGAGGGTGGGTATTTGTAATAAATGAAACCAGTAGTATTCACTTAGGTTTAGCTAAACCTTGGGGGAATATGTTGTTTACCCTATTAGTAATTACTATAACATGATAATGAGGTTGAAGTGGTTTTCTTTTCTAGTTGTTTATGCTTTCTTTAGGCCTTCTTAAAATAAAATTGATATTGAGAGTGTATACGAATTAGAAAATTATTGAAACAAAGAATTTAATCATAGTTTGAGTCTTAACAGAAAAGAAAATGTTACAAAACAAATGTTAACTATATTATAAGTCAATTTTTCATATGTATTCATCCATTGTCTTGAGTTACGCGCTTGTATGCGAATTTATGTATTAAATTTATATTAATAAAAATAATAATGTTCATTTTGATGTAATTGAATAGAGGCCTCGATTTTGAGACGAGAGCTAAAGCAATTACCTCAATTACCTACCCTTTTAGCTCGTCACGTGGTTAGATTTACACGTTAACAGGATAATCACAACCCTAACCCTAACAAGTGATAAAAATATGTTATCAAACTTAATTTGACATAAAAGTTTGAGAGGCTTACATTAAAAATAGGACCAAGAAGAGCAATTTTCCAGGACAATCTCCAAGAATGGGGTTCACGAACTTGAATTACAGCTATGATTATTGCAAATAAACCTCTAGATAAGCTTGTGTGTAATGTAAGAGTTATTAGTGCTGGGTACTTCGTGATAGCTAAAGCCTGTATATTTTTCCATAAATAACATTAATACTAGTCAAACGATCATCTATATATTATCAAAAATCTAGATTACGTTTATTAGCATTAGGGATGACGGTTTAACACTGTCCATTAATACTAAAAGACAAATTTCAGTCTACCGATGATTGATATTTGTAAACCAAGTTCATATATTTTTTCCGCATTTAAAAATTTTTGAAGTATAATCAACACAGAAATTGAAAACCTTATATATAGAATCATGGATATTGAGAAGAAAATTTTGTTATTAATTTATATCATTAATCACTTGTAAAACGTAGAATGCTGTCATTGCAAAGCATGCAAATAAAAGGAAAATAGAACCCTTAATCCAATTATCTCCATGTGGAATAAATCTTTTATTCTCATAATGATGAAAATTATCTTTATGAGATGAAACCACCACAATTCCTTTGTAAAGAGCCAGCATTGCTGCGCCACCAAAGGCAACAAGGCTGCCCAAAATCTTTGCCTGAGTGCTAAGCTTACAAATGTCTACCTTCTCCATCCTGAAATATATATATAATATATAACGAAAATTTGTACACATTTTTGTACAATTTATTAGAATTATATTATTCATGTACCTACATAGAACGGCCAAGATAAAAGTGACCGATGGTACTAAATTTGACATGGTGGTTACCAATGCTGGTGATGTCTATTAAGTCCTAGAAAGAGCAAAGTTCTTGCAATCCTTAATATGTAGCGTAAAAAAAGAAGCTTTAGATACTTAATATGTTAATTATTGTTAAGAAAGTGTAACTAGGTTACTTAATAAGAGTTTAATGTTAATCATTTTATATTCATACAAAGCGATTAATACAAAGTGACGTGATATTATTCTTTAAATGATAATTAATTAGTTGATTTTGTGAATGAGCAATGTTATATTTACAATTAAGTTATACAAATGAGTCACACAAATAACAAAAAACAAAAGACAGAGTAGTCATTTTACATAAATTTTGTGTATGACTTAGTTGTAAGTATAACATTATTCTTTATATTTTACCACATCACTTTATATATAAATATTTGTATGGAAACCTTACAAGTGTAGTATTATTTTAATAGTAAACTCTAAAAAGTTTTCATGCCTATAATATTGAAATAGATAGATGATAAATTGATCAAGCTCGACCAAAGACCAAATAAATACCAAATGGGTCAACTTAAACTCACATAGAGAGAGAGAGAGAGAGAGAGAAATTTCAAATGTAAGAACATCAAATTTCAAACTTGAGACTTTAACATTGATATCAAATCTATGACAATGATTATTATTATTATTGTTTTTTAATATTGTTCCTATTTGATTAAACTGTATTGAAATGACGTTTATGCCCCTATACCGTCTAACACCCTCGCTAACCTCCATTATGGGTAATAGTACCACGTTCCAAAAACACTGGATGAAAATTATTTCATCAAAAATTATGGATGAATATGATATTGTCTAGGCAGGTTTTATGTTTTACAAATACAGCCCCATTTTCAGCTTCAATGCTTCTTCGCCGAAGCCTCACAAGTCACAACTCTCACTCGCCAATGTCGCCATCTCTCCACTTCCGCTTCATCCACCAAAATCCCACTTCTCTACACGCACACAAATGACAACCAAAACGACGCTGTCACTCTCCAACTCCTCTTGTGGGGGAGAGGCGCCTCAGGCCAGTTGGGCGGTGGCATTTAAGAAGTGAGACTCTACCCAGCCCCAGTTGCAAACCTCATTCTTTCTCTACCCTTTACCATCTCCCAAACTCCCGGCTGACTTGTTCAGAAAGATTCTGAAGTGGGTTCGGTTTCAAGTTTGAATATTTCATGTGGGTTGTTTCATAGTGGGTTGGTTGTGGATGGAAAGCTGTGGGTTTGGGGGAAAGGAGATGGTGGGAGACTTGGTTTTGGGCATGAAAATTCTGTTTTTGTGCCTAGTTTGAACCCTTATTTGGGTGTTGATCCTGTTCAGTGCGTTGCTCTTGGTGGAGTTCACTATGTTGCTTTGACTTCACTTGGGAAGATTTTCACTTGGTCAGTGAGTAATTAACAACTCTGCATTCATTATTTGTTCATTGATTGAGTGTTTGTTTGGTGTGAAGGTTTAAACATCGTTTGCTTAGGCGTAAATTAGCAAGCTTATATAGTGATTAGAAGTGTATGTATGGTTGAGTAATCAAAGGTTAAAAAGTGCTTTTTTTTTTTTTTTTTCTTCCGAAGAAGTAAATTAGCAAAAAGGCGTACAAAAATAATCACTTTTCTTTATGATTTGCAATGAGATGTTGTTTTATTTGGAGTCCATACAAATTATTGATCTTAAATTTGGAGTGATGAATCTTGCAGGGATAATGTAATACTCTAGCCAAAATTTTCTTGGGTATGGTAATTTAATAATTTTAAAAGAGCTTATTGGGGAAGTTAGTTGACATGATGTAGCACTCTCCTTGAATTGCAACCAAAGGACTAACAAAACAGAAAGCAAAAGAGCTTTTATCAATATATGGAATCACATTTGATCAACTGAGCATTTTTCCTTTCTTATTTAGTAAAATGGAGATGTTGAAGCAACTAAGTATCATTATTCAAGATTTAGAATATAACTATGTCAGTTTAACTGGTTGGCCTGATAATTAATGATGTCCTTGTGCTTGATTGGATAAATATCAGGAGAAGAGAGTTGTGTGCACATATTTATCACATTGTTGTGTTCACTTACGTGTTTTTAGCCTAATAATAAAGGGCTCTATCATTAAAAGTTTGCAGGGGTTATGGTGGTTTTGGTGCACTTGGACATTCTGTCTATCATAGAGAGTTGTTTCCTAGATTGGTGGAAGGTTCTTGGATTGGGAAAATACAGCACATCGCAACCAGTGGAACACATACTGCTGCAATAACTGAATCAGGTTGTTCTTCTTAACTGACCCTGTTTTTTGTATGGAAATTCCTTTACATGTGTATAGTATTGGGTTTGCATTTTAGATATAGGCTGTTTAACATGGACTAAATTTATATGAGTTTTGATTTGTGACCTTTGGAAACAGCCCTCTTGAACTCATAATGTGGAAAGCATATCAATCTAGTACTGCAGAACAAATATGTAGTCTTCTATTTATGGGTTTCTAGTTGTTCTTTATGAGAAGATGATTCATATTGCCTTCATATTTGTTACAGAAAGAATAAAGAAAGGGGGCTGTCAAATATCTTAATCTGTCTATTATTGAATATAGGGGAACTTTACACTTGGGGTTGAGATGAAGGAGATGGAAGATTGGGCCTTGGTCCTGGTCGAGTCCCTAATGAGGGAGGTGGACTCAGTATCCCTTCTAAGGTCAAAGCATTACCTGTACCTGTGGCTGCTGTTTCTTGTGGTGGCTTTTTTACAACAGTGCTGACAGAGGAAGGGCAACTTTGGAATTCGGGAGGTAAAGATATCAACTCTTTTGTCTTATCTTCTCTCCTTATCTCTACCCAAGTGCAGTTACTTTCATTTATTTGTTCGGAAAAGTTTTCAACTTTGATGAAATTTCATTTATCTTTGCTTGTGGAACATTACAATGACATCATATTACACATTGTCATGTGTTCTGCTCAGCAAGTTCTAACTTTGAGCTTGGAAGAGGTGATAAGGTTGGTGGTTGGAGACCCAAGCCAATTCCTAGCCTTGAAGATGTTCGTATCATTCAGACAGCAAGTGGTGGCTATCACTCCCTTGCATTAACTGGTAAAAGAATTGCTTTACGATTGCTGCGGCAACCTTATTAAATCCATTCCTCACTTGTCACCTCCTCCTTCCTATTCTAGGCTGTATACTATTATTGGTATTCATTTTTATGTATAATTTCAGATGAAGGCAAAGTTCTTTCTTGGGGATATGGTGGACATGGTCAGTTGGGTCATTGTTCAACTGAAAATCAGAAAGTACCTGTGGTGATCAAGGCTTTAGCTGATGAGCGTGTAGTCTACATCGCTTGTGGGGGCTCATCCTCAGCAGCCATAACAGGTAAGAAGAGTTAAATGGTCTTTGATATTTCCATCACCCTTCAATCCTACAATCTTCCAAAGAATCGATAGTTATCTGATCTCATAATAGCACAGAAATGAGGTTTGAGGATATCTTTTAGTATTCAACTAAGTTGAAAGATACTTAAATTTAATAAAATCAAATATTTAGATATCATTGTAGAACAATAATTTTATATGCAAATCAAATAAATAAAACTCATGATTATATATTTGTTATCACCATAATGTTTGATAATTTGCTATATATTCAGATAAAGGGAAGTTGTACATGTGGGGAAATGCCAAAGATTCTCAATTGGGAGTTCCTGGATTGCCAGAGTTACAACCGTGTCCTGTTGAAGTCAAGTTTCTAACGGGGGATGATGGATTGGGAGCCCACAAGGTGTTATCTGTTGCAGTTGGTGCATCTCATGCCATGTGTTTGGTTTCAAGGTGAATTGGAAGGAAATCACATTAACAGCATTTTACAGATCATTTGAAAATGCTACAACCTAGGAAGGAAACTCTTGTAACATCAATACAAATTAATGATCATTTGAAAATCTTGTAAAACCTGGCGGTTGCAATGATCATTAATTTCGAAGAGAAGCTTAGGGGATAGCCACTATATCTTCATTGCATCAAGGGAAAGATTGCATAGATGATAAAAGTAGTATGTCATGAAATAAATAATTTTGATTAAACAAGATACATGCATGGAAACAGTAGGATAAAAACTGTCAAAATTAGCTATAACAAAAAACCATTAGTGCAAGGCAACATATGCAGTGAAAATCAATTTATTCAGTAGATTAAAAGTGTCTGAGACTCTCTATATTTGGTTGCTTCCAATAGTTAGTGGATTAAAATGGGTATAACTACATCTCAATCAGTTCTGTTATACATGGTCCTCTTCTCTTAAGAGGTGAGAGAGAGAGTGTGACTTAGCTCTAGATATGCTAATTCAGTTAGGAACAGGCAGTGTGATTTTGGTATTTAGGAGGTCCCTTTATCACCGTTGGGGCATAACGTAGTGATTTTACCAGGAGCTCTGAGTTAAGTTAGGGGAAAATTGGGTAGAAGACACAACAGAGGTAAATCTATGTACTTTCACCAAGTATGGGTCAGGGTCCAAACCCAAACTTGATGATTTGGGTGAAACCCATTGGCCCATTTGTAAAAGTACATGACATATTCATACCTATAACTTCTAAATTGATTTCGTTTTGTATATAAATATAATTTCTTTTAAATATTTTATAATGGGCATGCTTTGATAGAACTAGACCAATAAAAAATTAACATGTTCGAAGTCAAAGTGGTACTATTCTATTGGATTAATAATGAATTTGTCTATAATCAAATGATTTGACTACATCAAACAACATTGGCTCCCTAGAATTCAAATGATTTAATTCAATATAATTTGATAATTTGAACATTATTTGAGTTTGCCTTGCAAGGAATCTCTAGGTATGGAATTATTCTATGAAAAAATTTCAACCTTTATACAATTTGAATTGGTGAATAAGCTATAAATCATATTCATCATTTTCTTGTTAGAAAACTTAGTATAAAATCTAGGATATACAAAATTATTTAAATTAATAATAATTTATTTGTTATGGTCAATAGATTCTTCAATTTTTTAGTAATTTTATATAATTAAATTGAATAGTCTTCTTTGTCAATTATTAAGATAATCTTAAGTTGAATACTATTGATATATAAGGATTGTATCCATAGTCATGCATAAAAACCAATATGACACGAAACAAATAAATAAATTGATATAAAAACTATCTTTATAGATGTGTATACATTTATAGATGTGTAGTATACGAAATTGAATGATAAGGTAATATAAGAGTAATATACCGTAACATCACTTTATATACGAAACTTTGTATATAAATTTTGTACGTGTAGTACCATTACTATAATTTTGGCCCTAATAATCTATGTATTTTTAACTGAAATTTGATAAAAAGAAACAACACCAGGCGGTGAAAGTTTAGGTATCATTGTGAAAGAAAATGAAGAATTTTAACTCTTCTAGCTGATCAGCTCCATTTCAGGATGGAGTATATAAGATCTGTGCAAATTAATCCCTAAAGTTTTGACATATCTCTAAAACACCCTTAGAAAATTTCAATTAGTCCCTATAAGTTTGAAATATAACAAAAACCCATTGAACCTGAAAGTCGATGTGTTTATGTTGTCTTGAGAATTTTTTTTCTTTATCATCCATTTTTATAATTAATGTGATTGGTGATTAAACTGAATATTTGTGTAGTATGCATACATTGAATTGTGATATCGTTAATGTGGTATCCCATGATAACATACACTTTTTCGTTCTTGATGAAGTTCAAGGGTAGAACTCGCCTCAATGTCGGTAGATCTCATAGAAGTTAAGCGAGCTAAATAAAAACTATCACATCACTGGAGAACAACAATGTACACAAAACTTATGTGATTTAAATTTTATTTCTCTTCATCTCTCTCAACTAAAGTTATATAAATAATATTAAATATCGAGAGAATTTATGATACAACAACTCATATTCACTGCATGATCACCCAAGAAGTAAATATTTCATGTCATATATATGCACATCGTAAATTCAATAATTTTTTATACAGATAACGTGAGATGACTCATATTCTAAGCTTTTTCCAAGACCAATCATACAGGGAACCGACAGCCTCTTTGGTTCGGTTGAGGTTCCAAGGGGTATTTGCTATATTTTAAACATATAGGGGTTAATTAATTTTTAGGTGTGTTTTCACAATATTTCAAAACTTTAGGGACTATAATTTTTTGGGCAAAATATATTAAATTTTTAGGGACTAATTTTAATTTTTTAGGAGTATTCTTTTAGCATACTAGAATTTACAGGACCAATTTCAAAAAATTTGAAGAACTGATGTTGGTAGGATTGGTTGGACAGGCTGGTCAAACCATAAACCGGGCCCTTGACCGGGTCAAGATCCGATTTGGTTTTCAAAACATTGGTTTTTTCAACCAACTATTCTTACAAAACTCTATGATGCAATTAAGAAACTTGAAGCAAGAGAAAATTTAACCAAGAAAGAGTTATCACAAGAAAAACCAAAAGCAAAAATGAAGAAAGCTGAGCTAGTTTATCCCTTCACCAAGAATCAGTCATTTGGTTCGACCGGCGGGTCGGACCGGTGACATCAGCATGATGGAAGCCAAAAAAAAAAAAACACAAATTACTTCGGCACGATCTTTCACTATCTCTAACCTAATTTTAATCACTAAATTTTCTTTCCACTAAAATTCAAAATCCATCACCAAACAAACCAAAAAGAAGCCCAGCGCCTTCTCCTTCTTCTTCCTCTTCGTCTTCAATTCACTCAGCCGTCCTCTCCTTCTTCTTCCTCCTCGTCTTCGTCACTACCAAAACAAACCAAAAATAATAAAAGTAAGATAGAAAATTCGAAAGAAGAGAAAACGATTGGTCTTCCAACAAGACTTTGTCACACAGGGATATATTTCTCACCAGAACTCAACTGTGTCTAAACCAAAATCTGCCACCCATCCTACAAACTCTGCATGAAAGACACGTATCTTTTTCTACTCTTCTTCTTCTTCCTTTATAAACACCTACCACTTTTGCATTTCCAGTAGGCTAAACACAATCTCATCCAAATTAAACTGCTAAGCAATATGAAATCTGGTCATTTTTCTGCTGTAAGTGCTGCTTTTTAGTCATGGGCTGACCATGACAATGGGGTATAAAAGAACTTGTGCCTTCAGATCAAAAAACTCCAACCGGTTCCGTCTCTTCTCCTTATGCTTTCTCCCACCGCCGCCGCCGTAATCTTCGTCCTCATCGTCATAATCTTCCTGTTCCTCGTCATCGTCCTCATTTGCCACATCGTCATATCGTCTTCGTCTTCACCTCTTCGACGAGGCATGGCTGATAATCTGGGTTTATTAAACAATTTTCCATGGGCTTTAACTTGTCTGTTAGGGATTTCTCAATTTTGGTTAGATTTGTGTAAAACAAGGAAGAAAGAAAAGGGATGTAGAATTAGATTCAAGAATCGGGAATAAAAGTTAACCCTGTTTTGGCTGAAAACTGATTGGACCGGCGATTCGCTACAATAATCCCGGTCCAACCGCGGATCAAAACGGTTTAATGTATATTTCAGGTATTCCATCCTGACCGACCCGGCTCAGCATGTATTGTACATTAAACCAGCAGATTTCGAACAAGTATCCTCTCATCTTCTCCCATCACAATAGCCACCACCAAAAATGAAGAAAGTTGACCTTGTGTTCATCCCTGTACCAGGCGCAGGCCACCTAGCTCCCCAAATTGAGTTTGCAAATCGCCTGTTGGATCGAGATGATCGTTTCTTAGTGACTTTTCTTCTCATGGGATTCTCCTTTTGGCACCTCTCCTTCAGCTGCACACACCAAATCACTTGCAAAATCTAATACTTCAATAAGGTTCATCAATCTTTCTCCTCCTGTTGACTTCTCTCCTTCACAAGAGGTTCATAAATCCTTCGAAAAGTTTATGATTGAGTATATAGATTATCATAGAGCTTGTGTTAAAGAAGCTATTGTCAAGCATGTGCTTTCCAGTTCTAACTCAGCTCCACTTGCTGGATTGGTAGTTGATTTCTTTTGTACTTCAATGATAGATGTGGGAAATGAACTTGGTGTTCCTTCTTATTTGTTCTCCCCTTCTAGTGCAGCTTCTATGGGTCTCCTGCTGTACCTTCCAACGCGACATGATCGAGTTGGAAGAGAAATTGAAGAGTTTGATGGTGATTTGGTGATCCCCAGTTATGTTAATCCAGTTCCAAGCAGTGGTCTGCCTGAAGTTGTGTTGAACAAGCATGGTGGTTACACTACATTTATGAACCATGGAAGAAGATTCAAGAAGACCAAAGGGATTATTGTCAACACATTTGAGGAGCTGGAATCTCATGCGGTTAAGTCTTTGATGAATGATTTTGATCATGTGCCACCTGTTTACACAGTTGGACCGGTGATTGATCTCAAGGGTGAAAGCAATAAGTTAGTTTCGGATGAGACGCAAAAAGCTGATGAGATCACGAAATGGCTTGACGATCAACCTGATTCATCAGTTGTTTTCTTGTGCTTTGGAAGCCAAGGGAGCTTTGGAGAAGAGCAAGTGAAAGAAATTGCATTCGGATTGGATCAAAGTGGGGTGAGGTTCTTGTGGTCAATACGGAAGCCACCACCAAAGGATAAACTTGAAAGGCCCAATGATTACAAGAGTGATCATCTCCAGGAGGTTTTGCCAAATGGGTTCTTGGAAAGAACAAAGAAGATTGGTTTGGTTTGTGGATGGGCGCCACAAAAGGCGGTGTTGGCTCATAAATCAGTAGGGGGATTTGTGTCACACTGTGGGTGGAATTCAATCTTGGAAAGCTTGTGGTTTGGTGTTCCAACTGTGACATGGCCTATGTATGCTGAGCAACAGATTAATGCATTCCAAATGGTTAGAGATTTGGGATTGGGTGTGGAGTTGAGATTAGATTACAGGATCATGAATGGGGAAGTTGTGGTTGCAGATGAGATAGCAAGAGCTATCAAATGTGTGATGGAGAGTGATAATGAGGTGAGGAAGAAGGTTAAAGAGAAGAGTGAAAAGAGCAGATTAGCAGTAATGGAGGGTGGATCTTCATATGCTGCACTTGGAGACTTGATTGATGGTATATTAAGAAATAAAGCCATGAAAGAAGCATGTAGTTAATCATATTTACTCCCTGATGATGTATCGATTTGTTCCATTTGCCTTGAGAGTTTTATGTTGAAAGTTCATCATGAATCTTTTTGTTTACTATTGATATTTTACTCCATTTAAGATTTCTCACAGGTTTATGTTCAGTTGATTTCAACTCGCATCATAAGTATGTATTTCATTCAAGCAAAACGGGGATGAGGATATAATCTTGATTCTTTTCCGCCTCCATGCAGCTCACTATCCACAACATTCAAGATTTAGAATATAACTATGTCAATTTAACTGGTTGGCCTGATAATTAATGATGTGCTTGTGCTTGATTGGATAAATATCAGGAGAAGATAGCCGAGTGCACATATTCATCACATTGTTGTGTTCAATAACGTGTTTTTAGCCTGATAATACAATGGCTCTATCATTAAAAATGAAGTTTGCAGGGGTAATGGTGGTTTTGGTGCACTTGGACATTCTGTCTATCATAGAGAGTTGTTTCCTAGATTGGTGGAAGGTTCTTGGAATGGGAAAATACGGCACATCGCAACCAGTGGGACACATACTGCTGCAATAACTGAATCAGGTTGTTCTTCTTAACTGACCTTGTTTTTTGTAAGGAAATTCCTTTACATGTATATGAGTTTATATGAGTTTTGATTTGCGACCTTTGGAAACAACCCTCTTAAGTCTTGAACTCATAATGTGGAAAGCATATCAATCTCTAGTACTGCAGAACAAATTGAATGGAACATATTTCAAATGTCTGTAGGTTTATGTATTCTTCCATTTATGGGTTTCTAGTTGTTCTTTATGAGAAGATGATTCATATTGCCTTCATATTTGTTACTGAAAGAATAAAGAAAGAGGGCTGTCAAATATCTTAATGCCTTCATAGTTGTTTTTTTTTTTTTTTTTTTATTGGCAGCAGATGCATGAGAATGCAGTTAAATTATATGCTGAATTAGCTTAGATAGCAGTGAATAGTTTTTTGATTTCAAAGGATTCACCAGGGATTGAACCAGTTAGGATTCATAATGGAGCTGAAGAGAATAAGGGGGCATTAAGAAAGTCTCGAGGGGAGGATGGCGAGGCGTTCTAGATTTTAGAGTATCAGGCGCGGAAAGGGAATGTTGGGGGAATGTACAAAATTGGGTTGTTGTATTCCTTTGGATTGAGAGGATTGAGGCGTGATCGTGCCAAGGCATTGGCATGGTTTTCCAAGGTTGCGGATAGGGGTGAACCCCAGTCCATGGAATTTCTTGGAGAGATATATGCAGGAGGAGCTGGTGTTGAAAGGAACTACACTAAGGCACTTGAATGGCTGACGCTTCTAGACAGCAGCTTTATTCGGCGTATAATGGAATGGGGTATTTGCATGTCAAGGGCTATGAAGTGGAAAAGAAAAATTACACCACAGTAAGTTCCTTTGCTTCTGTAGTGGTTTTTGTACATTTTGAGTTTTCAAGTGCATTAATTTAGTATCCGAGATAATTACTCTTGGGTTGGCATCATATAAAATTGAATTTAGAAGTAACTAACCAAAAGAGATTTAATGCTACTTATAGCAACAGCGATGTTTTTTTCACTATTTTTGCTTTTTGCTGTCATCTATATTGATTAAGCTCTTTAAAGTCTTTTAAGGAGTTATTTGAAGAGTTTAGAATGAAAACCAATTCTTTGTACTATAGGAAAAAGAGTACTTTGGGAAGGCGGCTGATAATGAAGAGGCTAGTGGGCATTATAACCTTGGAGTTAATGTATCTTAAAGGGATTGGAGTGAAGAGAGATGTGAAGTTAGCATGCAAATACTTTTCAGTGGTTGCCAATGCAGCTCACCAGAAGGCATTTTACCAGTTGGCAAAAATGTTTCACATAGGCGTGGGGCTTAAGTAGAATCCACAAATGGTAAATTTAGTGCTATTAGGGACCATTTGTACCTTTGTAGTTAATGCTATTATGGTAAATTTAGTGCTATTATGCCTCTCATCTCAACATGACTATGGAATCTCACTTTGTTTTTTGAGTATAGAGCCCATTTGTACCTTGGTAGTTAATGCTGTTGTATTTAATTTGATTACAAGGTGGCTAATTCTAACTAAGGAGTACACTGTAAAAGTAGATTTAACTCAAATGAAATGTGCATCCAACAAACTATGCAATTGTAAAAGGTATTTCTAACTCAAATGAAATGTGTTAAGGAGTATAATTGTAAAAGTATTTTGTACATTGTAAAAGTAGATTTAACTCAGATGAAATGTGTATCCAGCAAACTATACAATCGTAAAAGGTACTTCTAACTCAAATCAAAAGTGTTAAAGGAGTACAATTGTAAAAGTACTTTTAAGTTTTAACTCAAATGAAAAATGTATCCAGCAAACTAACACTGCTGAAGCTGCAAAAAAAAAAAAAAAAAAATCAGTTTTCAGATGCTGAACAACACTGCACAAGTTGCAAAAATGCAAACAATTGAGCTGCAACTCCAGAAAAAACACTCCCGGAAACTGCAAGTCTAGAACAGCCGGGAACATCCAAGCAGCCTCCCCAGAATAAGCTTCACTTCCAGCAAACAAGAAACTGCAAAACCTGCAAAACTGTCCATGGAACAGCAGAAAAATGCAGCAATTAAGCTGCAGCTCCACAGCCAGCACCTTCCCAAAATTCTCCTCTAGAAACACCACACAGACACAAAAGAAAGCAGCTTTCTGTTGCAGCAACTTCAACATGCCCACACTTCACGGCCAGCCAACCAAACACTGCAATCACTGCATGACACTCCTGGAAACTCAAAAAAAAAATGCCCCAGCTTCATAATCAACAAAAAAAAAAAAAACAAAAAAAGAACTGTACAAAGTTCTCCCGGAAACAACAAAAAAACATAAACTGCACAAACTACACAAGCTGCAGAAAACTCCTAAACATTGTACAAACTGCAAGTGCAAAGACACACAAACTCCCGACAGTCCTACCAAAAATCAAAATTCAGTCTTGATCTGCATTTAATTAGAAAATCTGTTCAAATCTGGTCTGATTCAAAAAATAAATCAGAAACATGAAAAAAAAATAGTTCACTCCAAAATTAAATTAACTTCTACCTATGATGGAAAATAGAGAAGAAACACTAGACCATGGTCAACTAAAGAAACCAAATTACAAATAGAATCTAATACTAGTGTAATTTTCTTTTGCAGCTTTCTTACAAAATATTTTCATCAATTAAAATATATTTCCACGCAGACCAAACAAAAGCGTATAGTTCTTTATACTTAAACACAGAGAACAAAGAATAATGGAAGTGAAAAATGTAGGAAGAAAAAATTAAAGTGAGAAATTGTAAGACTCCCTAATTATAGTAAGTTAAAAATATGAGAGCCTTTAAGCCAATACCTATGCCAAAAAATATGCTAAGCCATAGCACACACCAAGCTAAATTGTACAGTAGAGTAAGTTGAAGACTAAAGTAAAGAGAAGAAGTTGACTTAGGCTAACTAATTAAAACACTAGTAAAAAGCGACAGCATATAAAGTATCACTTTAAGTAAGTGAAGGATAGTTGTGATATTTTACTTCTTTCAGCTTCCAGCATTTGTCTTTCATACTCAATATCCCCCCCTCAAGCTAAACTGCCCTGCAGTTTGAGCTTGTTAAAAAAAACTTTGGCTCGGCAATAAACAAATCCCATCACTCTGCAGTAAAATGAATTGAAACTCCAACTTCACTACACTTCAGATCATATTTGTAGTAGATCTCAACTTGATTCTGCTTCAATAGCTGCTCTGCATTGCAAATCAGATCTTCATAACCTTCAGTGTGTCAATCTGAACTGTTAATCCTCAACTACTACACAAACTAACCAACAGTACCAGCTTCAGTTCATCAACAGCTCCACCTTATCTACTACACAAACTCAATGAAAGGAACTTCACTTCAGTAAACCATCAGCAACAGCTTAAAAGGAACTTCACTTCAGTAAACCAAACAGTATCAGCTTCAGTTTATCAACAGCTAAATTGTGCTTCAATATGCCAACATCAACAATAGCACATTATCAACAACTTTCACTTCAATTTTAATCTCAACTACTACACAAGCTCCAAAAAAAAAAAAAAAAAAACATCACTTCAGTATACTAACAGCAACAATAAGAACTTCACCTCAGTATACTAACAGCAACAACTTCAATTGAAGCTACTGGTCACAACTCCAATTAACAGACTATTCATGCACAACTTCAATTGTGGAGAGGGGCCTCAAAGGTTAGAATGAATTAGTTCAAGAGGCTTGAAAGCTCCACTAGAAGAATATGGAAAAATAGATTGTGCAATCTACCAAATTGACATGCTAAGCAAAATGGCAAAGACTTAACAAGATTTATTATGCATTTAATTGTGCAAACACAGTGCTCAAAACTTGTTCATTGGGGGGTCCAAGTCTCTTATGTCATAGCATTGCTTTTAACTTGTCAGTACACAAAGCTTGATGGCTAAAAACATAAGTTTTCAAGTTAAAAGCTTGACGGCTAACAACATAAGTTTTATTGATAGAACAATTAAGTGCAGATGACATACATGGAGCTGTATCGAACACAGTTTTACACTTTGACCCAAAATTCTCATTCCTAAGAGAAGCGTTACATTCTAAAGTATTAAGAGAAACATCAGAATTTTTATATGTAGCAACATTGAAAACAGTTGAGCAAGAAGGTTTAGAAAAATCAGTAGATGACACATTCTGCAAACAGCAAGCATCAGAGAGAGAAGACTGAAGTAAGCCTGAGTATGGATAGTAGAAGCTGGAACAAGAGGAGGAGATAGGGGGAATCTTTAGTTGGTACAAACCAACTTTAAGCTCCCCTTGTAACAACACTATCTTGGTGACTTTGTCCTTGATCATATAATGAACAGCAAGGAATTCAACTACACAATTATTATCCTTTGTAAATTTTGAAATCCTTAGCAAATTTTTAGACATATGAGGAACACCGAGAACATTTTTAAGATAAAAGAACATAGATTTCAAAGCACTTGGTAAAGAAGTAAAACCTGTATGAGAAATGTTCACACGCTCACAATTCCCAACTTGAGTTTGGTCCTGGCCAGTGTAGCTTGCATTTACAAACAACTTACTCAAATCTGTTGTGACATGATCAGTGGCTCTTGACTTGATGTACCGAACTGGTTCTCTGACTGTAGCTGAAGCAGTTGTTGCATAATTATTAGAAACATTGTGAGTAGACAAAGAAGCTTAAATTGAGGAATTATAACCTTGAGCTGGAGAAACTTGATGTGAAATCATAGCTGGTGAGACATTGCATGCTTGAACAGCCACATTAGGTTGAGGAGAACTACAGTGTGGCTTGACTTACCACATGTTAAATAGGCTTATTTCTATAATTAGAACCTCTACCATAATCTCCTCCCCCTCCTAAAAACTGATTAGACTGAAAGTGTTGAGAATATTGAGGAACAAAATTCACATGTTGAGCTAAAAGAGCTGAATGAGAGGTAGGATTAAAGTATTGAAATTGGGAGTTTGCTGAGGTACTAAGTACAATGGAACAGGATTATAGCCAGCAACACTAACACCTTTATGACCAAAACTAGGACTATAGTCCGCATCAGTGGCACCTTGATTATTAACAACATTATCATTTGATTTCTGGTTCTTATTCTAACCAAACTTATAATTGACATATACTGCTAAACTAACCAAATTCACCTAATCTCCATTGAAGTCTAAACTAATAGCAACTGATAGCAAAGCATTATTCTTTTCTAATTGTAACTCATACTTTTGTAACAAATCTTGTGCCTTTTGCAATGATATTCTTCCAAAGCTAGAAGTAATGTTAACTACCACAACGATGAACTCAGGACAAATCCAGTATGTAATTCAACAAATCCTCATCAATTATTACACAACCACTAACAAATAGTTACATCATCAACATATTGTTAGCTTTAGTCTCCGAAACAAGTTCTTGTTCAAGTGTAAGCCAAGTTTTAGAAGCTAACTGACATTTAGAAACTAGCCTAAATATCGATTCAGAGATAGAAGCAAAAAGCCAACTCACTAGACATTTGTCGATTCTCTTCCATAACGAATATTTAGGATTGACCTTCTTCATCATTGCACCAGTCGAAAATCCTTCTGAACTGACCTTCAAGAACGCAGGTGGACAAACACTCAAACCAATGATGTGATCTTCAAGCTCTGAGCTGACAACAAATAAAATCTGAGATCTCCAAAGTCGATAGTTGTCACGATGCAATTTGGGGTAATAAATTACAATGTGGAAGAGAATAAATTGTATGGGATCGGATGAACAGGTCAAGAGTAAAATTTTGCATTTTCTCAGAAATGTTTGGAGGGGAAGAAAACAACCCAGAATTGTCTATTTTGACAGTTATTAAGGGCATTAGTTATGACTATAATGAACTTGAGGACAATATACGAAGTGATTGCCAATTGAACAACTAAAATTATTACTAATTTGATTAATAATAATATTTTTTTCTAGGCCCGAATTGCTGTTTATGTTTGTCCAGCCCAACATGAATAATAAATCGTGTTGGGTCGGCACAACCACTATTCTGTAATTCGAGGCCTAATAGGCACAACATGAATGGGTCGTGCCAAGCTCAAGCCCAAGCACGAATGGGCTAGCACAAACAATGAATTTCTAAAAGGAAAAATATACTTTATCTTCTGTCATCACATTTACCACCAACAATGAAGATAGCTGAGCTTGTGTTCATCCCTGGACCAGGCGCTGGCCACCTAGCTCCCCAAATTGAGTTTGCAAAGCCTTGTTAGATTGAGATGAATGTTTCTCAGTGACTGCTCTTCTCATGGATTCTCCTTTTGGCACCTCTCCTACAGCTGCATGCACCAAATCGCTTGCAGAATCTATTATTTCAGTAAGGTTCATCAATCTTCCTCCTCCTGTAGACTTCTCTCCTTCACAAGAGGTTCATAAATCTGTAGAAAAGTTTTTAATTGAATTTATAGATTGTCATAGAGCTTGTGTTAAAGAAGCTATTGTCAAGCATGTGCTTTAAAACTCTAAGTCAGTTCCATTTGCTGGGTTGGTTGTTGATTTTCTTTGTACATCAATGATAGATGTGGTAAATGAACTTGGAGTTCCTACTTATTCGTTCTAGACGTCTAGTGAAGCTTTTCTTGGTCTCGTGCTGTACCTTCCAATTCGACATGATGAAGTAGGAAGAGAAATTGAAGAGTTTGATGGTGAGCTAGTGATCCCTAGTTATATTAATCCAGTTCCAAGCAGTGGTCTACCTAAAGTTTTGTTGAAAAAGCATGGTGGCTACACTACAGTTATGAACCATGGAAGAAGATACAAGGAGACCAAAGGGATTATAGTCAACACATTTGAGGAGCTAGAAATAATTTATTACATTAACATGTTTAACATGACTTTATAAAAGACTTAATTCTAGATGAGTGTTCTACATTTCTCACTCATCTAGAATAATATGTAAAAATAGATTGTGCAATGTACCAAATTCACATGCTGAGCAAGAATGTTTAGAAAAATCAGCAAAACATTGAAAACAGTTGAGAAAAAATGTTTAGAAAAATCAGTAGATGGCACATTCTGCAAATAGCAAGCATCAGAGGAAAGAGAAGACTGAAGTGAGCCTAAGTATGAATAGTAGAAGCCGGAACAAGAGGAGGAGATAGAGGGAATCTTTAGTTGGTGCAAACCAACTTTAAGCTCCCCTTGTAACAACACTATCTTGGTGACTTTGTCCTTGATCATTATATGACCAGCAAGGAATTCAACCACAAAATTATTATCCTTTGTAAATTTTGAAATCCTTAGCAAATTTTTAGAAATATGAGGAACACAGAGAACATTTTAATATAAAAGAACATAGAATTCAAAGCACTTGGTAAAGTTGTAAACCTGTATGAGAAATGTTCAGACGCTCACAATTCCCACCTTGAGTTTGATCCTGGCCAGTGTAGCTTGCATTTACAAACAACTGACTCAAATCTGTTGTGACATGATCAGTGACTGTTGACTTGATGTACCAAACTGGTTCTCTGACTGTAGCTGAAGCAGTTGTTGCATAATTATTAGAAACATTGTGAGTAGACAAAGAGGCTTGAATTGAGGAATTATAACCGTGAGCTGGAGAAACTTGATGTGAAATCATAGCAGGTGAGACATTGCATGCTTGAACAACCATATTAGGTTGAGGAGAACTGCAGTATGGCTTGACTTACCACATGATAAATAGGCTTGTTTCTATAATTAGAACCTCTACCATAATCTCTTCCTCCTCCTGAAAACTGATTAGACTGCAAGTGCTGAGAATATTGAGGAACAAAATTCACATGCTGAGCTAAAAGAGCTGAGTGAGAGGTAGGATTAAAGTATTGAAATTGGGAGTTTACTTAGGTACTAAGTACTATGTAACAGGATTATAGCCAGCAACACTAACACCTTTATGACCAAAACTAGGACTATAGTCCGCATCAGTGGCACCTTGATGATTAACAACATTATCATTTAGTTTCTGGTTCTTATTCTAACCAAACTTATAATTGACATATACTGCTAAACTAACCAAATTCACCTAATCTCCATTGAAGTCTAAACTAAGAGCAGTTGATAGCAAAGCATTATTCTTTTCTAATTGTAACTCATACTTTTGTAACAAATATTGTGCCTTTTGCAATGATATTCTTCCAAAGCAAGAAGTACTGTTAACTACCACAACAACGAACTCAGGACAAATCCAGTGTGTAATTCAAAAAAATCCTCATCAGTTATCACACAACCACTAGCAAATAGTTACATCATCAACATATCGTTTCATTTATAGCATGTATTCACTCTCACTTAGGTTTTCTTTCCTAGTAGATTGTAAGAAGCTCCTAATATGTAGAGTTTTAGCTTTAGTCTCCGAAACAAATTCTTCTTCAAGTGTAAGCCAAATTTTAGAAGCTAATTGACATTTAGAAACTAGCCTAAATATTGATTCAGAGATAGAAGCAAAAAGCCAACTCACTAGACATTTGTCGATTCTCTTCCATAACGAATATTTAGGATTGACCTTCTTCATCATTGCACTAGGTGAAAATCCTTCTGAACTGACCTTCAAGAACGGACGTGGACAAACACTCAAACCAGTGATGTGATCTGCAGGCTCTGAGCTAACAACAAATAAAATCTGAGATCTCCAAAGTCGATTGTTGTCACGCTGCAATTTGGGGTAATAAATTGCAATGTGGAAGAAAATAAATTGTCTGGGATCGATTGATCAGGTCAAGAGTAAAATTTTGCATTTTCTCAGAATTGTTTGGAGGGGAAGAAAACAACCCAGAATTTTCCATTTTGACAATTATTAAGGGCATTAGTTATGACTGTAATGAACTTAAGGACAATTATACGAAGTGATTGCCATTTGAACAACTAAAATTATTACTAATTTGATTAATATTAATATTTTTTTTCTAGGCCCAAATTGCTGTTTATGTTAGTTCAGCCCAACATGAATAATAAATCGTGTTGGGTTGGCACAGCCACAATTCTGTAATTCAAGGCCCAATATGGCCCAATAGGCACAACATGAATGGGTCGTGCCAAGCTCAAGCCCAAGCACGAATGGGGCAGCACAAAAACTGTCACGAATGAATTTCAATTTCAAGTTTTTACCACGAAAATAGCTAAATTAATAATTTTTTTCTCTTTTTTATTCAAGTGTTTTTGTTTTCCCTAATTGGTAATTATTGAACTATTTTAATATTTAAACTAGGTGTAGGGTTTAGGGTCCTTGCATTGCCCAGGTATGTTTATTGCTTGTATTTGAAACACTTCATAAACAACATTATATTGACAACAAACACCAATTATATTAAATCACATATAATGAAATGCAATATTTTATTTATTAAGTAGTTAATAATACACCAGTTCAAGAACATAAAAAAACTCTTTGAACAACGTAAAAGTAAACTGTAATAGATCAAAAGATTTCTTAAAGATAATAACAATATCCAATGTCATTTTTATACAATTTTATATTTCTTAAGTATTTAATGTATTCAGTTAGTAAGAACCATTTTTAATTTTCATTTAAGATATAGTTTGGTAACTTGTTTGCTACAATTAACAATTGTTCAATATATTTTTTTAATAGGTAATATTAACGGTGATTAGTGGATTTGTTAAAAATAAAAACAATATAAGATGTCATTATTGGATAGTAAGAATTATTTTACTTTTCATTTTGAATTATGGTTCGGCAATTGTCGTATTACAATTAAAAATTGTTTAGCATATTTGTTTAATAGGTAACAATAACGAAGATTTGTGGATTTCTTAATGATAAAAAAACAATTATGGTTGGGCAGTGAGATTGTGAATTGAACTTGTGAATTGAACGAGATCTTAATCTATTACAATTATGAATCAATCATGGTTCGGCATCTAACTTATTACCATGTTATAGTCAATTGGAAGCAGACCTTGATCTATTACAATTATGGTTAATTTATGGTTCGACAACTGGGTGCTCACAATTTTATGGTCGAATTTTTTGTTCAGCATCTGGTTTATTACAATTAATTAGTATTAAACATTATAGTTCAATATTGAGATTTTGAACTCAAGGAGACATTTGATCTATTACAACTATGAATAAATTATGGTTTTGCGGATGACTTATTACAATTCTATAGTTGAATTTATTGTTCGACATCTGACTTATTATAATTCAATAGTAGAAAAAGTTATGGCCCAAGAGTGAGGTTTTGAATTCAAGGAGACCTTGAGCTATTACAATTTTGGATACATTATGGTTTGGCGCCTTGGTTATTACACTTCTAAGCATCACAAAGAGCTTGTGCGTGAAACATCAAACCGAGAGACCTTGCACTCAATGTGTAGTATATACTAAATATAGCTCGGAACTCCAAGCTCATCGGCAATATCGATCATGACTGTACAAAACATGTCAAGAACGAACCCAACGAGTCTAGGTGAGTCATCGGACGCTGACTTGGAGTGAAAAAGCTTAGAGACAGCTTCTTTGACATGGGGTTGATGAGATTCAATAAATAAAGTGAAGAATTTCTGGGGTTGGATCCTGGATGTGGGAGGTGATCGTTGTGAAGATGAACAAAGTTGATACGGTTGGCTGCAGAGACTTCGGAGTCAAAGGGTAGTTTCATGACGAGGACGGTGATGGAGAGGTGGTGGTGGTAGTGAACGAGGAGCTTGGCCAGCTCCACGGTGGAGACGAGTTCTCCAATGCCTAGTATAGGAAAAATGACGAGCTGAGCTTTCTTGTTCATTGTGTGGATGATTGATGATTCATAAATAATTATAAATGATGTCAATGCTTTGCTAGTACTGAAAAGAGTAGAGACACGTGTAACTCATGCAATGAGTGTACTGTGTATGCCATGTCAGCATACAACGAGTGTACTATGATATGAATGAGTCTATCCCATGTAATTAAGTATCAATCATATGAAGGATTAAATCTATTTTGATATCTGACATTAATTATGTCACAAATCCATATCTTATAACCCGTTAAACCATCTAATTATATATAGTAATTCATATATAAGAATTAGAATAATGTTATTTACCTGCTGGAAGTCACATGAAGTAGTTCAGCATCCCTTAACAAGGTTAGAACTTGAAGGTCAAGTGCCGTAGCCCCTTCAATCTCTCAGGGGGACACTGGCGCAAACTGGCAGAAGGCAGTAGATGGCGTCAACTCCCCTGGCCACTCCACGATCATGCTGCCCCATTGCAGATGATGATGGCTTTAAACTTTTTCATACGTTGAGATACAAGTATCAGCTTAAAGAGAATCCTAGCAGTTTCAAGAATAAAATATCGAAAACTTAAATAATAGAAACTATATGACATTTTTTTCTACAAATTTGCATACAAAACTTATTGGATGAATTTTAAACCAATCTTTCATTTTCTTCTATGTTTTAACCCAAAAGACAGATTCTGCGATAAAAATTAAGTCAATGAAGAAAATGCTTTGATCACAGCAGAGGAAATAACATAAAAGATATCCATAACTAAGAAGCAATGAGAAAACAGCCACTGCAGTTAAAAAAAGTGTGAAAGATCCAATAAAGAAATTGATGCACCGTATATAATAAAGCCCCATTGCTGCTGAGCATAGAGTGATATAATTTTTTTAAAGGCAAAATTTTTACCATCATGCTAGATGAGAGTTTTTCTGTATTTTTACCTGAACAACGAGACAAGGCATGTTCAAATAAAGTTGAGCCGCTTATCCACTTCACTCTAATTTAGTCTCCACTGGTTAACTTGACCACAAATCAATATCTTATAACCCATTAAAACCATCTAATTATATATAATAATTAATGTATAAGAATAAGAAGAATGTTATTTACCTGCTGGAAGTCACATGAATAATTCAGCATCCCTTTACTAGTGTTTTGAAGGAAGAGAAAACAAGGTTAGAACTTAAGAATGCCTGGTTGAAGGTCAAGTGCTGTGTAGCCCCTTCAGTCTCTCAGGGGACCACTGGCGCAAACTGGCAGAAGGCAGTAGATGGCGTCAACTCCCCTGGCAACTACACGATCATGCTGCCCCATTGCAGATGATAATGCACTAGAGCGAGAATATGCTCATATTGAGTTCTGCAATCCATTAACATTTGTTCCTGTCACAATTAAAATTGATGTTCTCAAAAAAGGGAAAATGAAATTACAAATTTTTGAACTAATTGATTCTTGTGAACATCCATTAGAGCATCACATTTACCAAAATATCGAAAACTCATTCCAAGAAGAAGGAAATGAAAAACAAAAGACCACAGAGAATCCAAAGTAGGCATTTTCTTCTTAACTTAATGAATGTCAAATCTCGTATATCAATAGAAAATGGCTTTAAACTTTTTCACAGGTTTTATTTGTTTAAAACTTATTCCTGTCTAAGACCAAAATTAGTTCAAATTTCCATTTCAATCATCCATCATTCAAGCATAAGGTCCACATTCTCCATATTACCAATTTATCTACCTGAAACAGTTTCATATGTTGAGATACAACTATCAACTTAAAGAGAATCCTAGCAGTTTCAAGAATAAAGTATCGAAAACTCAAATAATAGATACTATATGACAATTTTTTCTACAATTTTGCATACAAAACTGCTAAGATGAATTTTAAACCAATCTTTCATTTTCTTCTTTGTTTTCACCCAAAAGACAGATCCTGCAGTAAAAATTTAGGTATGGCCATTTTACTATATGAAGAAGTACTTTGATCACATCAGAGGAAAGAACATAGAAGATATCCATAACTAAGAAGCAATGAGAAAGCAGCCACTGCAGTTAAAAAAGTATGAAAGATCCAATAAAGAAATTGATGGACCATATAATAAAGCCTTGTTGCTGCTGAGCATAGAGTGATATAATTTTTTTAAAGGCAAATTTTTTACCATCGTGCTAGATGAGAGTTTTTCTGTATTTTACCTGAACAATGAGATAAGGGATGTTTGAATAAGTTAAGCAGCTTATCCACTTTAATTTATTCTCCACTGGTTAACTTGACCACAAAAGACCATGCAAACATACAGATTATTTACATCATGCTGCTGAGCTGCTCAACTGAGCAATTTGAGCATTGATTGAAATTGTCAGCTTTCACAGAAGACCAACATTTAGACCTACCATCATGTTGCATCCACAATAATTAAATGACCAACTACTGGCCTTTCAACAGGCAATATTTTTGCAGCTAGTTGTCTTCACTAAACATAGTTTTCATTCTCCCATTTTCAAAGTCTATAACGACTATTCCTGTTCATTCATTAAACTGCGAGATGGCATCTAGATTGGAGCTTCGGCTGGCCCTATAACCAGCATTTTTCATTTCCATAGCTAATCCTGCCAACATCTCATATATCTCATCACTTTGCGGATGCTCTTGATCCTTAGACACAAAACGGTTCACATAACCTCCTGTATCAATCCAAGAACATCCAACTTCTTTTCTCAACCCTCTTTCTCGCACCTCTTTCCTTACTTTGTCAACATTTCCCAGTTTCCTTCTTCTGCATAGATATTTGAGAGCAAAACAGGATAGCCCGTCATTTTGTTTCTTGCATCTAATTCAAGCAAGTTCTTGGCAACAACTTCTCCCAATTTGGATTTTCCATGAAGTCTGCAAGCACCAAGAAATGAACCCCAAATTTCCAACACATTCCCCTCTTCACCTAATTTTTGGACAGACTTATAGGCTTCAACCACCCTCCCAACCCTACCTAACATATCCGCAACGCAACAGTAGTGCTCAGTTGAGGGCTGAATCTTGTATTTACTCTCCATCAACTCAAATATTTGAAGACCTTCATCATCCAAGCCAGCATAACTACAAGCAGACAACACTGCAACAAAGGTAATGGCATCAGGTTCAATGTCACATTCTTGCATTCTGTGAAACAAAGAGAGAGCTCTCTCACTCATCCCATGTTGACCATAACCCAATATCATTGTGGCATATGTGACAGGATTTTTTTCAGAGGTTTGGGCAAACACATTTTCAGCATAAGAAATTGACCCTGACTTAGAATACATATCAATAATTAATATATAAGAATAAGAAGAATGTTATTTACCTGCTGGAAGTCACATGAAGTAGTTCAGCATCCCTTAACAAGGTTAGAACCTAAGAATGCCTGGTTGAAGGTCAAGTGCTGTAGCCCCTTCGATCTCTCAGGGGGACACAGGCGCAAACTGGCAGAAGGCAGTAGATGGCTTTAAGACCATCTAATTATATAGGCATGCAGCTGTTGAGCTTAGTCCAGTCGCTGCAACAGTGAAACTGCAGTTAAGACCGATCAAAAAGTCACCTCATCAAAATCAATTTCATCTGATAACATAGCTTCAATGAAAATCTCAATAGCTTCAACAGGAGAACTCACAACAGTCAAAAATCGTCCTAGCAAAATCAAGCTCAGCATACACGAAAATAGGTGAACTCACAACAAATAAATCATTTACATATTCACTTACCAATTTAACAAGCAATCCATTAAGTACGTTACCGTTCTTATAGTCCCCTAAACTCAACAAAGCCGGGAAAACATTAAGAAAACTAAAAGCACTGGGTCTAATTCCCTTCATCATCATCATCCTAAATTGCCTAACCGCTTCTGCATATCTCTCTGTCTTTACGTACCATGAAACCATAGTATTCCACGCAATAACATTTCTCCTTTCCATCGTATCAAACACTTTACAAACTAAGTCATACTTCGAACAATCAAAATCAGAATAACCACACCCACCAATTTCAGTATCCACCACAGAACTCAAACAAGTAGAGTACATATTCAACAAAGAGTTATACACAATGATACTGGGGTTCAATAAGCCCCCAATAAAATGGAAATGAACAGCTTTACCGACTCTCAAATTGCGTGTCGCGGCACAAGCCTTCATAGCCTAAGAGTAAGTATAGTTATCACACAAAGTATAAGGAGCGGATTTTTTCATCTGGGCATAGAACAAAATGGCATCTCGTGGCATTTTGTTGCAAATAAAACCGATAATGATGGTGTTCCAAAGGACGGTAGTTGGGCGGGGAATTGTGTCGAACAGCTGGCGGGCTAAATGAGGTTGGCCTTCCTGTCATATTTTACCCAGGCGAGAATGAATTGTAGGGGTTTTGAGTTTGGGAAGTGGAGGTGAAAGGGAAAGGGGTGGCGGAAAAGTGGTGGGCGGTGGTGGTGGTGGCGGAAGAGGAACAGAGGAAGCCATGAATGGATGAGTGAGTTTTGTTGGCAGTTTAAGGCTCTGGTTTTCTGTTATCCTTTCAACTTCATTGCCTTGCCTGAAGTTTATTTAGAATGCGTAGTCAATGACGGCACGTCGTTTATGTCAACTATTTTCCACACGGGTTTAAAAAAGACAAAATTTTTTGTTTAGAATAATATTTAAAATTCGTCATTTATTGTTTAAGTATTTAATGCATATCATAATAGTCTCAGTGCATAGTTTTCTATGCTATCAAAATACCTCTTAATAGAAAAAAGGTATCGAAAAGTGTCAATTTTTCTTTTGTGCTTTTGACATTTATTATAATAATTAAAATATTCTTCGATAAATTATCATCTATGTTGAATATTTACACTGTAAATGAAAATGAAAACCCTTCGAAAATATAATAAGAAAATTTATATGGATTTAGCTTAATGGAAAAGGCCTAATTTAAAATTTTACCTTTAGAGCATCATCATGAAACAAACATATACCATATGTTAATCTTAAAATTAAAAGAAAATGTCTTAATTAAAGGTGGAACTCTTGAGCCATGACTGACTTTGTGTACGTTAAAAAATAGAGTAATGCTAGACTTATCGATGGAGACTAGCCAGAATTTGATACGAAGACATGAAAAAATCATGACCGTTAATTGATATTAAGTTAAAATTAATCAATGGTCAGAATTTTGTCACGTCATTCGTTGTACAAATTCGATGTACTACCGTCGATGGCTATATTATTTTCCTAAAAAATATAATTAACGCTATATTAATATTTGATAAATCAGTAACTTCTATTAAATAATATTTTTTGTCAGTCCTAACTTGGGACCAATGTAGTAAATTAATAATTCATTAAATTTATAAGATAATGTGTGTATATATATATATATATATAATTCAATTAGCAGGCCTTTTGTAAAATATGAGTCCAATGTTACTTATTTCCTCTTGAAATTAATGCCTTCTTGGATCTCATATCTTAACTTTTCTTAGTGCATTAAGGAGCTCTGGAGTAGTGTTCTCATATTGCAAGAGAAAATTATGCAACATGATTGATTGTTGCTTTAAGTGCATTAATTATGAGCTATTCCTTATACCACATTAACTCTACCCAATATGTATTAGAGGTGTTCAAAAGAACCGATTGAAACTGGAACTGACGGGTACCCGAGGTTTGGTTCTGGTTCCTACTCGGAACAGGTCGTCAACGGGTATGTTTCGGTTCCAATTTTTTGGAACCATTATTGTGCGGTTCCGGTTCCTGTTCTTGTAGTTAGGAACCGGATCTGGGAACCGAGACTAATATAAAATAAAATTAAAGAGTAGGAGATTATTAAAAACTTTTGTAGAAAAAGTAATATGAATACATTTATATTTATATTTCATAACATTTAAAATAAGTTGGTTTGACTTTTGAGAATCTATCTTTACAAAGTAATGGAGTTTGTAATTTTGAATTTATAATTTGTAATTTTATTTTTGTTAACAAGTTCCAGGTGGGGGGGTATTTGTAAATTTTTAAGGGGCTTTTTGCCATTTTAAAAACTTTTGGCGGGTCATTGTGATTTTATAGGGTACCTAGAATCGAATTGAAGGCCAAGGAACCGTTGTTCTGAGTTCGATTCTGGGTACCTAGGAACCAAAACCGTCGGTTCTGATTTCGGTTCAAAATTTCAAGGAACCATCGGTTCCGGTTCCTTCAAAAAATACAAGGTACGCGGAACCGAACACCCCTAATATATATATGCATTAAGTTCAATGTTTGGAAAAAGAAAATAAAAAATGTCTCTATAAATTAATAATTTATTAATTTATAAGATTAAATAATATATCCAGTAATTGTATTTAAAATTTTAATATCAGTAAGGTTAGATATGATTTTATTTCTCGGGGGTGGTGATTGAGCAAATATTAACTAAGGGGCTTCAAGAATATTCACTAATGCTTATGATAAAATGCATACGCTAGTCTGAATTGACTTTGTTTGTTATCAAACAAGAAAAAATTAATAAAAAAAGTTTTTTTTATGATTAAATTATTTAAAGGAATGATAAAAAGTGTTTCTGTTATTCAAACTAAGGGATTCTACTCAATATCAAACACACACACAAACAAATCAAGAATCAGAAAGAACACGGTAATTTACCATGATTCACTTATCTTTATAGGATAAGCTACATTCACGTTGAGCTCAGGAAAGAGATGAGCTTACTATACTAACTATTATCTCAAGAATCACGATTACAAACACAACAAATCAAGCCATCACATAATCACCCATTCTGATATAATATATCCCGTAATCAGCTCTTAGAGAAACTCACCTGGAAACTCTAGTATGAGAGAACAACACCTTGCAAGAATGATTACACCCCTAATCACTCTAATCTAACTGATTACACAAAGCGTGAGTAAGAACTTTACAAACGCTAACTTCTCAATCGAATATTGAAGATAACAGTGATTCTCTCTCTTTGGAATGGAAACAATTGAGTTTATATATGGTTGACCTGGTGGCTAGATTGAGGCCGTTGGATCTGAAGAATAATTTGTGGTCAAGATTCATCTGATCTCTTGCATGAAACGATATCTTTCGACTTAACTAAAACGACAGGCTTCACTTCAACAGTTTCATATATTGGTTCACATCAAGTCATCAACTATTCTCTCTCTCTCCCTCTTTGAATTACCTTTTTCTTAAGCGAGCACGTGAGTACATACTGAGTCCCATGTGCATGCTTTCATGCTTTATTTTATTTTATTTGATAATTAAATTCTATATTGTTACTTTTTTTCTCAACCCAAGCGAGCATGACTACCTCATCTCACGTCTTTTATAATAGCCATTTAGTTGACGCGAAGTCTTTGTCGTTTTCTTTTTATAATTTTCTCTTGCATAAGCTTTGATAATGGACCCATTGGCATTTCTTACTTACCAACCTAGTCTTGTTATTAATCCCCTACACGTGAAGCGGTAAGCCCAATGTAAATGGCCAGGGTTAAAATAAACAATGCAAATTTTAGAATCTTTCATGTTTTAAAGAGACATGAATTATACTACCTTAATTGTTTGTAGAAGCACTTTCACAATTATTTAAAAATAAATAAAAAATTTGAAGAATATTAAAGGAAAAGAAAAAAAATAAAATGGTTTGAGTCCACATCTGTTGCTGAATCCTGAGATCATACCCCAGTAACCCCACTATAAATCTCAGAGGTTATGATTTAAGTCAATTATTGTTGAAGAAATAGTATTGAGACAAGGAAGTCGGGGCATTGATGACAACTCTCAACAACAATATGCATTTGGTGATGGATGGATTATTAACGCCACAACACCTTTTGCTGGATTCCTCAAAATTTTACACTCATTCAACAATAATTGACTTTAAATTCCATATACAACTCATTAAATCTATTTATTATCAAATACAGGTCTTATTGAAGATTAAGATGTGGTGGGTGGGTAAGAATAAAGAAATTATGCAACGTGATTGATTGTTGCTTTAAGTGCATTAATATTTGATAAATCAATAACTTCCATTAAATAATATTTTTTATCAATCCTAACTTGGGACCAATGTAGTAAATTAATAATTCATTAAATTTATAAGATAATACATTAAAAAAATATATAAATATCACGTGATATATAAATTAATAATCTTTATATATATATATATATAACTCAATTAGAAGGCCTTTTGTAATAACATATAAGTCCATTGTTACTTATTTTCTCTTGAAATTAATGTCTTCTTGGATCTCATCTCTTAACTTTTCTTAGTGCATTAAGAAGTTTTGGAATAGTGTTCTCGTATTATAAGATAAAATTATACAATGTGATTGATTGTTGCTTTAAGTGCATTAACTATAAGCTATTTCTTATACCACATTAACTATAAACAATATATATATATATGCATTAAGTTCAATATTTTGAAAAAATAAAATAAAAAATGTCTTGATAAATTAATAAATTATTAATTTATAAGATTAAATAATATATCTAGTAATTGTATTTAAAATTTTAATATAAGTAAGATTAGATATGATTTTATTTCTCTAAGTGGTGATTGAGCAAATATTAACTTAGGGGCTTTAAGAATATTCACTAATACTTATGATAAAATACATACTCTAGCCTGAATTGACTTTATTTGTTATCAAACAGGAAAAAAATAATAAAGAAAGTTTTTCCTGTTTTTTATGATAAAAAAATTGGTTCACCGAAGTTTAATGTAATTTATATTTAATTTTATGCATGCTTTACCACCAAGCTTTCAAGAAGTTTTGAGGAAATTAATTACACATCAACTATTCTCTTTCTTTTTCCTAACCGAGCATGTGACTGTGAGTACACGTGATCAGTCCCATGTGCATGCTTTCATGCTTTATTTTATTTTATTTGATAATTAAATGCTATATATTGTTACTTTTATTCTCAACCCAATAAAGACCTGCACGGTTCTTCTCTATCCCTCCCTTGTCCCCATCAAAGACCGAGACTGTCTCATCTCATCTCATCTCACGTCTTTTATAATAGCCGAGTCTTTGTCGTTTTCTTTTTATAATTTCTTGATGAAGTTTTGAGTAATTTCTTCGAGTCATGATTAAAGATTTTTATTAATTAAGATGTTATTTTATGACTTTTGTATTAGTTTAATTATTATTTATACTCAAATTTATCTCTTATAAACCCTTTTTTCAGTAACCTATCTATTTGAAATTAATTTTAATCAAAGTCTTCAAAATTATCAACAATTTTTTTTAGTTTTATAATCACTTAATAAAAGCTTTTAATTTTTAATTTTTAATTATTTTCACTTTCTCTTTTTAATTTGAATTATTTTCAGTTTTCTTTTTTTTCACATTTTAAGGGTTTTCAGTTATGTTTTTTTAAATTCAATGGCTTCTTATAGTAATTAATATCTCATATTTTCACAAATATTATAGCAATTAAATAAATTTTCTATTGATTACTTATTGTTTTATTATACAATGATGAGTATTATAATCTAATTGATTTCGACTTAATTTCAATGTAATTCCCTTGTCGAGCTTTGTACGTTGGATAAATGCCATAGACAACTGTAACGAAGTGTTATATCTCTTGCTTTATTTCCTTGTCTGTAAGTTGAGGTTAGCTTATGAAATTCGAATTATGTCACAAACATATTATTTAAATGCAAAATTTTGTAAATTACAAAATATATATATTTACCTTAACAATCATTTAATTAAATGAATGATTTAATTTACCTTAGGAACATTAGAGCATAAATAGATAAATTGTTATTAGGGTGAACTTAATATTTTCTTTTTAAGTAAGTTTAACAACAGAAAAAAATTATTAATTCATCCCTTGATTGGGAAGTTCAATTCCTACCAAAGGTGTATTAATTTTCAAATAACCCCTAATTGTTCCTGCTCTCATAGTTAGTCCAAAGTGAATGCAAACTTGGTGACACAGAAGATGGGGTCATCCCACTTGCTAAAGGAAAGAAAAAGAGATCGTATTGTGCAACGTCATGTTAAATAATCCATGAGATTCAAACTTGTGGCAGACATGGTGGATCAATAATTCCACTTGCAATTGAAAAAAAAAATTAGACTTTGCAAGATCACTTTAAATTATTTCAATCAATTAATGAAAGGTGTTAGCTCAATAAAGTGTTCAATTGTGAACTATCTTAACTACGTTTTATGCTTTTTAAATATTATTATAAAAATATTATTTACAAAAAAATATAATAAATAATAACTACTCAATATAATATATTACTGTTTAAATTTCATTGACAATTGTATTATCGATTGTAACTTGACTTCTATAATACAATCTTGGCTACGTCCTTAAAAAATGAGATATAATTATGGTTCAATTTATAACTATATTAGTCAAAATCAATCAACTCTCAGACTTGACAAAAGAAAAAAAAATTAGTTACTCCAAATTTTATGCCAGAAATTAAAGAGAATGGTTCAACTTGGTAGTTTCCAAAATTTGGTTAAAATAATTTCAAAGGTACCCCGCAGACATCCTCCAATATTTCTAAACAATAATTTTACCAAGTTCCTTGTTATACTCCTAAGTCAATTATAGACATACAACATATTTTTTTAGGGATATTATCAATTAAGATATAAAGTTTTTAAACTTTTTCAATTAAAAGGCAAAAGTTACACATTATTCAATTAAGAGACACTTAACAGTTATTTATTGTTAACTTTAACCAAAAAAATGGCAAATAACTTAAATGCCCTAGATTTTTTTTGTTTATTTGTTTTTATTTTTTTGAAGTTAATTTAGAAGACTAAGAAAAGATAAGAACCATGATTTAAGGAACATTAACGTACTTAAAAAAAAAAAAAATAGGAAATAATTTTGGCTGTTAAATGACCATAATGTCCCTTGTCTATTTGATTAGCAATTAAATGGAAGTTCTCCAAATTCTTACGTCCACACAATGTTTCCGGATAATTTTGACATATTCCTCTACATTGACTCAGAAGTCAATTACATACAGCTTCATCATGAGTCATTTCTATCACATTTTCATTTGTTGTTTCCTAAATATCTTGCACATGAAATGACAATAGTGTCCCTTGACAACTGGATTGACATTGAAATGGCAAAGGTGTCCTCAATCCACACCAATAAAGTCATGATTATATTTACTGCAACGTGTTTGATGCACGGTGAATTTGAGAGGTATCTTCAATCCACCCAAATGATTGGAGTTTTTTTTTTTTTTTTTTTTTTTTTTTTTAAAAGAGAGATTTACTTTCTTAACTTGTATAATCATTTTATTAATTCTAATCAAACGTTTTATTTAGAGGATATATGTAACTATAAAATTATGTACAATAAAAAGTTTTGCTATTACAGTATAACCCTAGACTATACCAAGTCATACTAGATTTAATAGTCTAGTACTTTGAGATAGATCAAATATTAATTATTTGTATATGTAACATTCATTTTATTATCATTTTATTTTCAAAAAGTATGCTTAAATATACAAAATCCTATGCCATATAACTTATATTTTATTTAAATATCTTTGAATCATGATCATCAAGAATTAGGGCTAGCAACGTCATATTAATTAATTCATGGGAATTAAACTTGTGGAAGACATGGTGGGTTAGTAATTCCACTTGCAATTTAAAAAAAAAAAAATTAATAATAAAAAAATTGGACTTTGTAAGATCACTTTAAATTATTTCAATCAACTAGTTAGCTTTTCCAACAGAAGAAAAAAATAAAAATAAATAGAAGATTAAAGATCAACTAGTCGTGATTAAATTTACTGCAACGTGTTTGATGTATGATGAATTTTGAGAAAGTATCTTCAATCCACCCAAAATAATTGAGTTTTTTTTTTTTTTTCATTTTTTTTAAAAGAGAGATTTTACTTTCTTAACTTATGACATTCAAAAATGATTTGTACCTATATAATCATTTTATTAATTCTAATTTCTATAATGTCAAATTTTTATTTATAGGATATATGTAACTATAAAATTAAGAAAGAATAAAAATTTTGTTTACTATAACGCTCGAGTATAGCAAATCAAATTAGATTTAATAGTATAGTATTTAATAGTTTAATTAAAATGTACTAGACCATGTTAAATAACAATAGGCTAAGTAGTCTAGCATTTTTAAAAGACAACATATTCTGATTATTTTTGTTCTTGACTAAGAAGACTAGGTGTTGAGAAATTAAAATTTTAAAATTGTTTATGAGAATTAATAATGCTGAATGTTATATAGTAAATAATGTATTGCAGTTAGTTATTGAGAAAATGAAATAATTCTAATAGATTATTATGCATTTTAATAATATATAATAAGTAAACTTTTTATCTATTGAACACGCTATCAACATTCATAAAATTTGATAATAAAAAGAAAATACAGTATCTCAAGATCTTGACCCTTTTGCACATTGAACACTTACAATATAAAGTGTTGCAGTTTTTTGGCAGCTCCTGAATTTTTGTCGTCTCTTTCATTCAGCAAGGTAATGGCAAACATGGTGGATCATTGAAATTATAAAGTTGTTCGTCTTCTTCTTTTTCTTCTGTCAGAAAGAAATTCATTGCTGTCCCACTATGTCTCCACCATAATTTCGTCCATCTTTGAATCATATCGTCCAATGATAAAAGCAGTTTTCACACGCAATTGTTAGAATACTTTAATTTCCAAATTACATTTTCTCTCTCAACTCAGTTTTATGTGCAAAGGTTTACGGATGCCAGAGGAGTTTCATTTCCAAGGAGAACACCAATATAATGTTTCAACTTCAACATCTCCTCTGGTTTTAGTTGATTTAATTAACTTCTTTTTTTGTTATTATTTACTTTTAAGGATACGATCAACGACATATACACAATACGTTTTCATATAATTATTTATTGTTGATCTTTATTACTTTTTGCTTTTAGTTGGTTTTGATGTACTAATTAATATCTGTGAACTATAGTCAAGTCAACTGAAGTCTCCTTAGTGACGGAGAATTATATTGGCTTATAGAAGAAGGTAATTTCCTGCTCTTTTTGGTTTTAATCAAAATTATTGGTCTTTTACTTTGAATAATTTCATTCAATTTGCTTTTTTCCAACTAAAACATGCAAGATTTGAGATATACTTCACTCTGAATGTGGAATTTTACTTCAAATTCTCTTATCCATAAGGTATCAATCACAAACTTATATAATAGCTTTGGATATATATCCTACTTCATAAAGCTGTACTTATGCGAATTGTGACCACAAATTCTCAAGATCAAATAGCATCATCATAGTTGGGTATAATAATTATCATCTTTGAACTTCATTATTACACTACTACAAAAATTTCATTATAAAGTTAGAGAAAAACTATAAAAATTAATTTGTTTTGAACTTCATTATTTCATATTTGAACTTCATTGGATTGGCTGAAGTTTATTTAGAATCTGTGGTCAATAACCAGATCTTTACCCGTAGATCCTGGTCGAAAACGGACAGATCGACGCACGATCGGCCAGATCCAACTGATCATGCATCGTTCTGACCTGGTGGCCGAGGTGGCTTCGATGACTTGTGGTGGTGGTTGCGCTGGTGGGCGACTATTGCTTGGGTGGGTGGGGCTGTTTTTGTTAATTTATAATTTTTTATTAAGAAATGTGATTGTTAAATGTTTTGAATTGAATAGAATATGATTTAATTATGAACAATATTAAAACAAAATAGAATAGGGTTGGAAAAGTTAAACAAATTGTGGCTACAGATTCTTTCAAAATTTATATTAAAGAGAGTGAAAAAATGAAGAAGTTTTTTAGTAAGTTTAATCACACAGTTTGTCTCACCACTGATGCATGGACAAGTTGTCAAAATCTTAATTATATGTGTCTTATGGTTCACTTTGTGGATGAGGATTGACAACTACATAAAAGGATTTTAAATTTTTGTCCTATAAGTAGTCATAAATGTATAATCATTGGGAAGACAGTTGAGAGGTGCTTGCTTGATTGGGTATTTCTAAAGTTTTCACAATAATGGTCGACAATACAAGTTCTAATGATATGGGAATAAGCTATCTTAGGAGGCAATTAGCAAGTTGGCAGAGAAATGTCTTGGATATAGATACTAACTTTTATGTTAACTGTGATTGTGACCATACATTCTTAAGCTTGAATAGCATCATCAACAGTTGGTATGATTACTTATTATTTTTCAACTTCATTATTATACATTATCTATAAACTTTGTAAACTTTACTATAAATAATCTGGATTGTTAGTTTAAACCAAAGGATCCTTAGGAACATCTAGAGAGCATAAATAGATAAATTGTTATTAGGGTGAATTAATAATGCTGTCACTTATATTTTACTTAATTATCTTTTTCTCATTTGATAGGTCAAGTCTTTGGAGATATTGTGGTCATCCATTGATAAAAGTAGAGAGGTGATTGTGCAAAGATTTACAGATACCAGAGAAGTTTCATTTCAAGGAGAACACCAATTGGTATGATGTTTCAACTTCAACTTCTCTTCTAGTTTTAGTTGGTTTCTTTGCTATTATTTATTTGCTAATGTCTTTATGAACTTAAAGTTTGCAAGGATTTGATCGAAGATCTCAAATACACTTCATTCTAAATGTGGAATTTTACTTCAGATTCTTTTACCTAGAAGGTATCAGTCACAAGCTTTTATACTAGCTTTAGACATATATCCTAGTTCATAAAGTTGAACCTTGCGAATTGTGACCACAGATTCTCAAGCTCAAATAGCATCATCACAGTTGGGTATGATACTTATCATCTTTAAACTTCGTTATCATACCACTACAAATTATTTCATTAAAAAGTTAAAGAAAGACTACAAAAATTAATGTTTTGAAGTTCATTGGCTTGGCTGAAGTTTATTTAGAATGTGTGGTCAATGGCCACATGTCTAAATTAATTTTCCATATGGGTTAAAGAAGACAAAATTTTTTGTTTAGAATAATACTGCATATAGGCTGCCTCCATTGTTCCAAGGATAGGGCTGAAATTTCATTTTCTTATTACATTTGGTTAATTTAAGTCAGTTTATGCTAAGAATAGAGAAAAAACTTGCGAGCTAAGGCTTCTGGAAAAATGTTTTCCGTTACAACGTAAGAGACGAGGTAAAATAGCTTATATAGATTGAGAAGAAGAGAGGCAACTGTTGACTTTGTTGTCTCCCGGTTTTAGCTTATAACTCTTAACAATTTATGATATTTGACTAATTATTAGCCATTGTTCGGATATTTTACTCAGGGTTGTGGGCTATTAATCCTATGAAGAGTATAGTATCTTCCAGTTTAATCAAGTATGATTGCATACAATATTTAAAGTTCGTATTTATTGTTTAGTTATTTATTTTTATTGTTTCACTTGCAGAATGCAGGTCATAATAGTCTCTCAAAGTGTGTAGTTTTCTATCGTGTCAAGATATCCTTTAATAGAAAAAAGGTACAGGAAATATCGGGCATGTTTGTCTTATTATTTCTGCCCATATTCCCAATCCTATTCTCCAAATAATGTTTGACACATTATTCCAGAAATACTACCTTATTTTTAATTACTTTTAGACCCCATAAGGTTATTAATTTCATTAAATACCCCCTGAAAAAGAGTTTAAAAATTAACAAAAACACCCTTGTGACCTATACTTGCAGATTCTGGCAACCACCATCGGTGTAGCCAGAATTTGCCACAACGATAAATTACCAACCAGAACTGGCCGGTAATTCACTGATCTAGCCTTTTCCAGCCAGATCCACAGTGGATGCAGGTGAAAAACCGGAGATCGCCGTCGTGATGGCCAAAGAAATGGCCATCGTTGACCAAAAACAACTGCCATAAAAGATGGCCGTCTTTTTAGCCTTTTTCTATCGTCTGACAGCCATGAGCGGTAGATCCAGGCCGAAAAGGCCATAACAACGCGTTACGACACGATTGATTAGGTCATATCTTAATACGATTTTACGCGATTCCGCGGTGGTGGCCGGAATCTGGCATTGCAGGTCGTGGGGGTATTTTTGTCATTTTATATATTGGGGTATTTAATTAAATTAGTAAACATAGGGACTTTTTTATAAATTTTTAAATTTTACCTCGTAATACTCTCCTATCCAACTATTCAATAATATTCCCAAAATCCTATCCAAAATAATAAACCAAACGCACCCATCATTTTTTTCTTATGTGGTTTTGACATTTATTACAATATGGATATAGCTTAATAGAGAAGACCTAATTTAAAACTTTTGATTTAGAGCATCATCATGAAACCAAAATTTATCATATAGTTTAATATGTTAATCTTAAAATTAAAAGAAAATGTCTTAACTAAAGGTGGACCTCTTGAGCCATGGTTGACCTTGTGTAGGTTAAAAAATACAGTTAAACATCGATAAATTTATACTTGATAAATTAATAACTTCAATTAAATAATACTCTTAGGACCAATGTGGTAAATTAATAATTCGCTAAATTTATAAGATAATACATTAAAAAAAAAAAAAAAACACACATAGATACCACTTGATATATAAATTAATAATCTCATTATACATCAAAATTATATATATGCATGGCTCAATTAGGAGGCCTTTTATAAAACGAGTCAAATGTTATTTGTTTCCTCTTGAAATTGATGTCTTCTTGGATCTCATCTCTTATTTTTCTTAGTGCATTAAGAACCACTAGTGCAGTGTTCTCATATTGCAAGAGAAAATTATGCAATGTGACTGTTGCTTTAAGTGCATTAACTATGAACTATTCCCTAACCACATTAACTATACACAATATGTACATGTATTAAGTTCAATGTTTTGGAAAATAAAATAAAGAATACCTCAATAAATTAATAATTTATTAATTTATACGATTATTTAATATATTAATTTATTAATAAAAATTTTTATGGTCCCAATGATATTAATTTATTGAGGTTTAACTATATATATATATATATATATATATATATCTTATTTAGAAATAGATATTTTAATATTAGTAAGGTTAGATATGATTTTATTTCTTGGGGTGGTAATTGAGCAAATATTAACAAAGGCGCTTCAAGAATATTCACTACTACCTACACTGAAATGCATACTCCAGTCTGAACTAACTTTGTTTGTTATCAAACAGGAACAAAATAATAAAAAATGTTTTTCCTCTTTTTTATAATTAAATTATTTAAAGGAATGATCAACAATGCTTCATAGTTTTTCCTCTTTTAACATTAATTTATATTTAATTACTTCACATCTTATTTATTTTCTTGTCTCACCTCTTTCAGATAAAGGTCTGATCAAAACCAGGTGCTTGCACTTTGTTGGTAGTTACTCGAAGCTTGACATTTTGCGAAAATATCATTGGTTTTTAAGCAAGGTATTTAAATTTTCTGTTATTTTGTTTTCTTATTTTTTAAATTTTATATAGCATGAAAATAGTAACACGGCTGAATATTTGTTTATCTTATCTAAATAATTATTATTAATCCAAAATACGGATATCACAATATAAGGTTGCCATATTTCACTCTTTGAATATGATGGGATTTTTTATGCTAATTACCTAGCATTAATCTATTCCAAAAGGGCAAAATTAATCAGACCATACTCACAAGGATTTATTGTCACACCTCCTCCCTGGTATTCCTATCCTGTCGACTTCGGGCACTTTGAGGGACTCAAGATCCCAAGAGGAGGGTGATTTTTTTTTTTTTTTTCAAAAAACAATTTACCAACTCCATTCATAAAAATTTTAATGACAATAGTGTAACACAAAACATAGTTATGAAAAACGTAAATCTTAGAAAGCAGTTTATAGAACAAATGTATCAGGGTGTTTCTAATGTGTATAAACACCATGCTTATGAACATATGTCTGTCAGCCAACCGAATGTGTATAGCAAGCACCTCACGTATACCTTGTATGCAATCCTTGGGGAAAAACATAAAACAGTGAGCTAGGAAGCCCAATGAGTGGATAATACAATTTATAAATGAAAATAACTTTCAACCGTCCTGCATCAGTAAAACTTGCATTTCACATAACACATAACTATTCCCTTAATGAAACCACACTTTCCTTATATAATTTCCTTGATTCATATCTCCACTCATGCCCATCAAGGAAATTCGCATCCTTGTACAAACTTTCCAATTACCATAGATCATCGTATTATTTTCACGCAAATCGATACACCATCATCAAAGTTGAGTAGGCATTTCCCAACACAAAACCCACTCTTGCTCACGCCAATGCCCGCCAAGTGTCCACAATTTCCACCCAACCTAGACCCGCTAGATATTTATAAATTTCATCCCAACCTATACCCGCTAGATGTTCACAAGTTCCACTCATTCAGTTAATGCAACCACCACCACCACCACCATCACCACTACCACCACTACCACACTAGTACCCAAGGTCCCTAATATAGACAACCAACTAGCTGCTCAACTAGGCCAATACCCGCCTAGTGTAATCAGTCAAATCCCTCCTAAGGTCTATCCTCAGGGTTTAATCCCGCTTGGAGCTCGTCAAGTGCCCTACCTATTCCGATAGGATGGTGTAGATCATCATCGTTCCGAAGTATGGGTCATCTCAATACACGCAGAAGGCTAATCATATCCCACTCAAGCCAATACCTGCCCAATAGTCTCATCAAATCCCACCCAAGCCAATACCGACTGGGTGTCATAATCTCACTCAAGTCAATATGCGCCTGGTGTAATCCCGCTTGGAGCTCGTTAGGTGTCCGTACTGTCCTGATAGGATGCTATCACAATGTAGTAGTATGAACCATCTCATTGCGTGCATGAGGCCGAATATAAATACTAACTGATGTTTCAGGGAGACGGTACTACAAAGGTGGTTACAGTCCGCATAACACTTCCACAATCCCACCTTCGAACTTCCCAACCTTCAATAATATTACATGCTTTCATGCAAGTGCTCAAATATGGCTGGCATATATTTCTTAGTAAAACCATCATGTAAATACGAGTATAATTTTCCAAAGTATACCAACTTATAAAATATCAATTTACACCTCATATTTGTCCACCTATTTTCCCAAAGGTTTCAAATATTACAATTAGCCCCCTACCTGTACTCCAATTATCGCAAAACTGACAATGTGCCCCCTTGGGAATCCTTCCACCAATTACAATCAAATACTAACCCAAAGCAAAGAAATTTGGGCCTTATGCCCCCCAAATAAAAAGAAACCTAATACTAATTTAATATATCTTGTCACAATTATAAGCCAACCCAAAACACCCATTACTCACAACTTCTTAAATTTGGGCCAATCCCATCTCTTTTTATAAGCACATCAATACTTCAATCTATCAAGAGTTAATAAACCAGCCACCAATATTTTATTCAATTTGACAACAACCCATATCCACCAAGTTTGCACTGCAACTCAACCGAAACCAAGAATTTCATATCGTCCCAACAATAACTCTATTCCCACCAACATTACCCTACAATTTCCTCATTCTCTAATCAAGAACAAACAAACCAGCCCTCCCCAAAATTTGGCTGGATTTTCCATTTTAATAAGCAATTCCACATGCAATTTCTCACAATTTAATTTCCAATCATCCAAATTATGTAATTTCACACAAACACACATGCATGCCAAAAGTTCCCTTCCAATACATGATCCATAACCCATAATCATGCATATCAAACACTTAATGCCAATATACATATAACATTTTCATAAGCCAATAATCATGATCTTGATTAAACAACACTAAGCCAATTCATCAACATAATCCACATCCTCCTAAAGCAATCCATACCATTTTCATTTATTTAATATCCAACACTCCCAATTGTAAATCAAGCAAACCAATACCACCAATTGGCTCGATTTGTTTCCAATCACAATCAATTTCAAATCAAGCTCATTATACAATATCTAAAATATATAAACACATAAATTCATCATTAAGTTACAAACATAAAATCTTCAAGTCTACTAAAATACCCACCAAGCAAGAATGCATTTTTTTTTTCATCACCAAAACACACATCAAACGCCACAACTGTTATGCAACGGAAACATAAACTCTAACGCTAGCTTATTGAATATAATAATACAAGTAATAAAGCATAAATAAATTGCCAAAATTAAATGCAAAAATAAAGAATACCAGGAATTAACGAGGTTTGGTATTAAAACCTACGTCCTCGGGCGCTGCAAAAGAAAGCTCCACTATCTCCAAACAATATTACAAATATTTGGGCAATACAACAAATACCCAAAACAAAGGGGAGATACAACAAAACTTGCAAACTAAAGGGTCCTTAAAGAAAGAACCACTTGCAAAAAGAAGTAATGGAATTACAACTTGGGATGATTAATAACAATGATATGGGTCCTTATATATAGGCCCCAAAAGTTTCCCACTTTTCAATTCTAATCAATGTGGGACAAACAACCTTTTCTTGGCCTATTACATATAAGTCCCTAAACCTTTCTCCATTATCATTTCTACCCCATGTGATTTTGCTAAAAGCCATTTTTCAACAAATCTCCACCTTGGCGAATTAGCAAACCTTCAAAGTTTTGTATTCTTCACAAATTTTGCAACACCTCCAAATGTGCCAAAAAGCACAATCAAGCTCGCAGATGTTGATCAAGTTCAAACAGTTGATTGAACTTGATCATTGTCACTACTTTTGTTAAGACATCTGAGGATTCTCAGATCCCCAATCTTTTCTAATAAGATTCTTCCTTCGTAAATAATTTCCCGCACAAAGTGGTAACGAACATCTATATGCTTGGTGCGAAAGTGGAATCTGGATTCTTTGCTAAGTGAATAGCACTCTGACTGTCAGAATAGATAGTGATCTTCTTCTGATTAATTTTCAATTCATCCAATAGCCCTTGTAACCAGATAGCTTCCTTCACAACCTCTGTAACTGCCATGTATTCTGCCTCTGTAGTAGACAAAGCAACTGTAGACTGCAAAGAAGATTTCCAACTTACTGGAGCTCTAGCAAGAGTAAATACATATCCAGTAGTTGACCGACGCTTGTCTAAATCACCAGCATAATCAGAATCAACATAGCCAACAGCAAATTGACTAAGACTTTCATCCCGCTCAAAAACCAAACCAATGTTTACAGTACCTATAATATACCGTAAAATCCACTTCACAGCTTGCCAATGTCCTTTACCAGGATCATGCATATACCTGCTCACAATTCCAACTGCATGTGAAATGTCGGGCCTAGTACACACCATTGAATACATCAAGCTACCAACCGCATTTGAATACGAAACTTTTGACATATACTCTCGTTCTTCATGCGTACTTGGAGATAATGATGCACTAAGCTTTATATGAGGAGCAAGTGGAGTACTTACAGGTTTTGTACTTTCAGTTATGCCAAAACGTTGTAAGACCTTCTTTAGATACTGCTTTTGTGTCAAACAAACCTTGCCATTTCCTCTATCTCTAATTATCTCCATACCGAGAATCTTCTTGGCTTCCCCTAAATCCTTCATCTTAAATTCTTGATTTAGTTGAGCCTTTAACTTCTCAATTTCTTCTACATTCTTTGAAGCAATCAACATATCATCAACATATAAGAGTAGATAAATGAGAGTATCACCTTGTAGCCTTTGAAAATACACACAGTTGTCAAATTTGCTTCTTGTGTACTCCTGACCCATCATAAACCTATCAAATCGCTTGTACCACTGCCTCGGAGATTGTTTCAAACCATAAAGCGATCTTTTCAGTTTACAAACCCAATCTTCCTTCTCAATACTCCTAAATCCTTCTGGCTGAGTCATATAGATTTCCTCTTCCAAATCACCACGTAGAAACGCGGTTTTCACATCAAGTTGAACAAGTTCAAGATTCATCTGAGCAACCAAGGCCAACAAAATTCTAATGGAAGAATGCTTTACAACTGGAGAAAATACCTCATTGAAATCAATTCCTTCCTTCTGAGCGTAGCCTTTCGCCACCAACCTTGCCTTGTATCGAATGTCTTTCAAATTTGGAAATCCTTCTTTCTTTGCATATACCCATTTGCATCCAATTGCCTTCTTAGTCTTCGGTAATTGAACAACCTCCCAAGTTTCATTCTTATGGAGAGACTGCATCTCTTCTTTCATGGCTTTCCTCCACTTACCATTTTCGGAACTGCTAGCTACCTCATTATAAGTGGAAGGAACTTCACCATCTTCAATTGGGAGTGCATAGGCCACCGTATTAGCAAAACGAGCAGGCTTGCGAATTTCCCGTCTTGGCCTATTAACAGCAATGGATTCTTGTTGACATTCTTGGGAAGGATCCTCTTCTTCATCTCCAATGAACTCCTCTATCATAGGAATCTCATTTCCAGCTGGGCTAACTGATGTTGTTTCAAACTCCACCTGCTGCTGAGTATGCTCCACTGCATGAGTACTGAAAACCTTCATCTGGCTTCCTGTTTTCTTTTCTAACATAGAAGACTCATCAAATGTCACATCCCTACTAAACAGTATTTTCTTTGAACTTGGACACCAAAGACGGTATCCTTTCACACCTGAGGTAATCCCTATAAATACTGCTTTCTTTGCTCTAGGATCTAACTTAGACTCTTTTACATGATAATAAGCAGTGGAGCCAAAAACATGTAAAGAGTCATAATCAGAAACAGGTTTTCCAGACCATACCTCAATCGGCGTCCTTGCCTTCAATTGCGCTTGATGGTAGACGATTAATGAGATGACACGCATATATAATGCTGCCTCGGAAAACTCTTTGCCCTGACCCACCTGGACAACATACACCGAACTTTCTCCAAGATAGTTCGATTCATGCGTTCGCCACCCCATTCTCGCGTGGTGTATTTCTCTTGTAAAGTGACGTACTATTCCTTCATCTTGGCAAACTTTAAAAACGGATCACTACGATACTCCCCACCATTATCATGCGTAGTAGCTTGATCTTTACGCCGATCCGAGTCTCAATCATCTTTTTTCCATTTAAGGAAAACAACAAGTACGTTATCTTTAGTTTTTATCACATACACCCAAACTCTTCTGGAAAAATCATCTACAAAAGTAACAAAATAGTGCATACCTCCCAAAGATGTTGTTTTGGTAGGTCCCTACACATCAGAATGAACATAATCCAAAATACTCTTAGTATTATGGATTGCGGTGCCAATTTCACTCTTGTCTGTTTTCCCTGCAACACAATGCTCACAAGTCCAAACCATGTGTCTTTGCACCTTTCAATAAGCCTTGATTCACCAAACTAAGTAAGGCTTTTCACCCGCATGCCCCAAACGCATATGCCACACTTGAGCATTTCGAATCTGCATCCTTCGCACGATCGCACTCAGCTGCTTTCAATAACTGTACTACCATTATAGTAATACAAGTTGTTTCTCCTCGTGCCTTTCATTACCACAAGAGCTCTTGAAGAAACTTTTAGAATTCCATCTCGCATATTCACCGTGAAGCCTTTAGATTCCAAGGCTCCCAAAGAGATGAGATTCTTTTTCAACTTCGGTACATACCGAACATCCGTCGAGTTCTAGTTGAGCCATCATGATTCTTCAACCGAATTGAACCTATCCCAGTTGTTTTACAAGCATCATCATTGCCCATATAAACAACTCCACCATCAAGTTCTTCGAAATTAAAGAACCACTCCTTGTGGGGACACATATGATAGGTACAACCTGAATCCATAATCCACTCATTTGATCCAGAGGTGGATGGTAGGCTAACTAGACAGAAATCAGACTCATCCTCTTCACGCTCAACAACGTATGCATCAGAAGCAGCTTTGCCCTCTTTCTTTTGCAACTTCGGACAATCTTTCTTCCAATGCCCTTTCTCACGACAAAAGGCACATTGATCCCTATTGAGTTTTCCCTTCGAACGAGATCTTCCTCTTCTCTCCTTCTTACGACTCTGATTTTGACTCCGCCCTCTTGCAACAAGAGCTTTTGCTGACTCATCTCTATTCTCCTTTTGATCCTTCTTCCGAATTTCATGATTGGACAGAGCAGAACAAACTTCTTCAAAAGACAATTTTTCTTTCCCATGAAGAAGTGTAATACTAAGATAGTCCAACTCATCTGGAAGAGATCCAATTAACAACATAGCCTTATGCTCATCTTTGAATGTTTCATCCAAATTTAACAAATCAAGCAATTAATCGTTAAATGTATCAATATGGCTACTGATATTCGTACCTGGTCTCAACTGAAGACGAAACAGTCTTTTCATCAAATAGAGCCGATTCTCATTACTTCTCTTCATGTATTTGTTTTCCAACGCCTTCCATAACTTATTGGCAGACGTCTCTTTCATGAATGGATATTTATGCTCTCTACAAAGACATGAGCGAATCATCCCACACGCTTTTACATTCAACCTCACCCAGTCTTTCTCAAAGACATCTTCTCGTTTTTCCTCCTCCAGAACGATATCTAGATCCTGCTGATACAAGCTATCCATTACCTCACTCTGCCACAAGCCAAAATCATTTTGGCCATCAAATTTTTCAACATCAATTTTTTGCATTTGAAACCGTTATCATCTTTATCGCGGATGGTGGTGCCGCGGACGGTGATGCCTCGGACGATGAATCCTCGGACAATGATGCCATTTATGCCTTACTCAATTAGCTTGGTAAACAATGTTCCCAATAACCAAGCTCCACAAATTATTATATTCAATAGCTAACCAACAAATTAACAATAGCCCTAGATAGTAGTAAGTGCTGAAATGATTAAATACGCACCAGGAAAATTCCCAGGAAACAATGGAGGGGTCACAAATGGTCCCACTTAAAATCTAGTCTCCTTAGACTTTTATCGTCTTTTTGACAGAATTTTCCTAGACATGCATATAACCATACAAATAGCTACTCACTGTCCTAAACCTAAGCTCTGATACCAATTGTTATGCAACGTAAACATAAACTCTAACGCTAGCTTATTGAATATAATAATACAAGTAATGAAGCATAAATAAATTGCCAAAATTAAATGCAAAAATAAAGAATACCAGGAATTAACGAGGTTCGGTATTAAAACCTACGTCCCTGCGCCGCAAAAGAAAGCTCCACTATCTCCAAACAATATTACAAATATTTGGGCAATACAACAAATACCCAAAACAAATGAGAGATACAACAAAACTTGCAAACTAAAGGGTCCTTAAAGAAAGAACCACTTGCAAAAAGAAGTAATGGAATTACAACTTGGGATGATTAATAACAATGATATGGGTCCTTATATATAGGCCCCAAAAGTTTCTCACTTTTCAATTCTAATCAATGTGGGACAAACAACCTTTTCTTGGCCTATTACATATAAGTCCCTAAACCTTTCTCCATTATCATTTCTACCCCATGTGATTTTGTTAAAAGCCATTTTTCAACAACAACAAGCTTCCACGCATTACATACAACAGAAAATCAGACTTTTAGCAAGGAAATTTTGGTTGGTCCACTCACCTTTTGAAGCTAAATTCTTGATCCAAAGAAGGGATCGGATTCCTGTAACAATGTATGTGCTTGTCTTCCTTTATCCGAAATCCAATGACCTCTCCATGCAAAGGTCTCCCTATGGTAACACTTCAACATTAAATTCATTGGACATTTTAAACAACAAAATATTAACTTAACATCCTTTAACAAAAACTGTCTCATAACCGAACACTGATCACTCCAGGATTTTTCATAAAAATTTCATTCATCAATTTAAGCCATAATTTTAATGGGGCATTCAAGACACACATATGAGGTTCCAATAAATTATCCAAGCCATTCTAGAGTCAATAACCATTTAAAACAGAATTTTCTTTCAACATTTTCAAAACTGCCAACTGCTTCCAGAATTGAGGTTATTGACTTTTAAAATATATAACAATTTAACCTTTAATCTAAACCGCACGAAATCCTCCAGTATCAAACTAGACACCTATAGGATTCAAAAGAATTTAAAATCATCAAATTTAAAAAGGAATAGATGCATCAAATCATCTACTAAACTACTCGTTCTGCAGAAACCCAAATTCAAGAATTGCAGGGCAAACTTCAAAAATCCATAGAAAATCCACTGCTTCGATTTTTGGAGTGAAACAAATTTCTAAACACTCCTCAAGAAGTCTACAACAACATATCCGAAATTTAGCTTCATTCAAACATGTAAACTGTTGTGATGTTGCAATTGACCTATGCCCACGTGGAAGTCAACTTATAACTTGGGTGGTCAAAGTTATTTGTTAAAGATTGAGGGGCAATTCTGTCTTTTCCATTCTTCAATAAACCTAATGTAAATTAGGTTTTGCTCAGTTCTCATTCTTGAGCTTTCTCTCTTGGTTACAGAGAGAGAAAGTTGTTACAAATCTGGATGTGCTAGAAACCTGAAAATCGTTGATGGAATCAAACGGTGGTGGTAGGTCTTAGCTATATTTTCTGTTTTGCCTTCTCTTTGTGTATAAATCTGACACTGATTCTAGTTACTTTGTATCATGTATGAGAGGTGAGGACATCTTGGTTTTACGGGTGTTGTACAGAGGGGTTTTACTTGGGTTTTGCCTTGTGTAAAGGAGTGAGCGTAAATCTCTTTAAGGTTTCTCTATTCTCATAGTCAATGGTTCCTTATTGCCTTGAAGAGTGGATGTAGGTAATCTATGTGATTACCGAACCACTATAAATTTGTGTGTCTCTCTTTATTATTCTACTTTTCTTAATGTTCATATTACTTGTGTTTTTCTACTGCTTGGATTATTGTACTGTTTGGTTTTCCATTTTGGTCTCCATTTACAACAAGTGGTATCAGAGCTAGGTTTTCATTCTAGCACCTAGGTTTTATTCTAGGTTGTGAGATCCTTTTCGAATCTGCAGCAGTTTAGGGTTAGATCTGTTTCCACAGCTGCAATTTTTCTTTAACTTAGGGTTTCAATTAGTCTCGGGTAATTTGGGGCTTTTACACTCTGAGTAACTGGGAAGGTTAGAAACCTAGAAATGTCTAAGTTTGAGGTAGAAAAATTCACAGGGGATAATGATTATGGTTTATGGAAGATGAAGATGAAGGCAGGCTTAGTTAAGGATGGATTGTCTACTACTCTAGAGGGGGAGGATAGCCTACCAGAGTATCTATCCGATAAGGAGAAGAAGGATTTGTTAGATAAGGCACACAATACTCTAATTCTAGGACTGGGGGATAAAGTCTTAAGAAAAGTTAAGAAAATGACCACACCAGCTGGGGTTTGGGAGAAATTAGATTCACTATACCTGTCTAAGTCCTCTCCTAATAGATTAGTTTTAAAACAGAAATTTTTCAGTTTTAAAATGGATGAAAACAAACATTTAGGAGAAAATATGAACGATTTCATGAAACTAGTACAGGATTTAGAAGGTCTTAATGTTAGAGTTGAAGATGAGGATCAAGCTGTGATACTTATTAACTCATTACCCAAAATGTTCTCAAATTTTGTTGACACCCTTAAATATGGTAGGCAAACCCTTCAACTAGATAAGGTTGTAGTTGCAATTACTGCAAAAGACACTGAGTTTAGGAAAGAAGGTAAACTAGATGGTGAGGGGTTATACGTGAGAGGAAGATCTAAAAAGAAAGGTCACAAGAAAGGGAGTTTCAGGGGTAGATCAAAGTCTAAGTCCAAATTTGTTAGAAAATGTTTCCACTGTCATAAGGAATGTCATTTTAAGAGAGGCTGTCCTGACAGGAAGAAAAAATTAGGGGAAAAGGATGCTAGTAGGAGTGTACATATAGCTTCCGATGGGTATGAGAGTTCTGATGTGTTGGTAGCTTCTGAAAATGAAACTGATGCTGAATGGGCACTTGATTCTAGTTGTTCTTTCCACATGACTCCAAATAGGAGTTTTCTGTCAAACTTTAAGAAACTAGAGTCTGGAAAAGTTTTGTTGGGCAATAATGCAGTTTGTAGAGTCTTAGGAATAAGAGATGTAAGGCTGAATTTGCATGATGGAAGTTCAAAATGGCTCACAGATGTTAGATACATACCAGAGCTGAAAAGAAATTTAATTTCTCTAGGAAGTCTAGACTCAATTGGCTATAGCTACAAGGCTCAAGGTGGAGTCCTTAAAGTAACTAAAGGATCCTTAGTTGTAATGAAGGGTGAGATGAAGAATGGGCTGTATGTTCTAAATGGTTCAACCATAACTGGAACAACAACTGTATCTTTATCTCAGAAGTCAAATAGGACAGCTTTATGGCATAGGAGGTTAGGGCATGTTAGTGAAAAAGGATTAGTCGAGCTGAGTAAGCAAAAGGTTCTAGGAGGGGATAAAGTAGAAAAGCTAGATTTCTATGATCACTGCATTTATGGGAAGATGAGCAGAATTAGGTTTGGTGTGGGAAACCACTATTCTAAGGCTATTTTAGATTATATCCATTATGATGTGTGGGGGCCAACTAAATATCCATCTTTGGGAGGTTGTAAGTATTTCATTAGCATCATAGATGATTACTCTAGGAGGGTATGGATTTATTTCTTGAAAACTAAGGGAGAGGCCTTTAGGAAATTCAAAGATTGGAAGGTTATGATAGAAAATCAATCTTGGAAGAAAATCAGGAAACTTAGAACCGATAATGGGTTAGAATTTATCAATGAAGAGTTTGATAGTCTGTGTAGGGAAAGTGGAATTTTGAGGCATAGAATAGTAAGAGACACACCCCAGCAGAATGGCTTAGCAGAAAGAATGAATATGACCATTCTAGAGAAGGTTAGAAGTCTATTATCCTATTCTAAATTACCCACCAGGTTTTGGGCAAAGGTTGCCCACACTGCAGTTTATCTAATAAACAGAATACCTTCCTCAGCCATTAATTTCAAAACACCCATGGAGAAATGGTCTGGACATCCTGCAAATTATAGTAACCTTAGAGTTTTTGGTTGCACTGTGTTTGTGCATGAGAAATCCGATAAGTTACAACCAAGGGCTATTAGATGCATTTTTCTAGGTTATCCTGATGGCATAAAAGGGTACAGATGTTGGGATATTGTAGGAAAAAAGTGCATTGTTAGTGGAGATGTTAGGTTTAATGAGGATGAGTTCAGTGGGTTGAGTCAGAAAGAAAGTGACAATGCATATAGGACAAAGGTGTTTAACTTGGATCTAAGTGGAGAATTTTCGAACCTTAACAATCCTGGTTTAGACCCTATTTTAGATTCCCAAACCCAGGTGGATAAACCTAGCTTAGATGATAATGATGGTGATGGAAATGATTCGTAAAATTATCAACTAGTTAGAGATAGAGAAAGAAGGGAAATTAGACTACCTAGTAGGTACTCACATGCTGATATGGTAGCTTTTGCTCTTCAAGTTGTTGAAGAGATTGATGAGGAACATAGAACTATTAAGGAAGCCATGAATAGTAGAGATTCTAGGCAATGGAAACTGGCCATGCAAGAAGAGTATGATTCCTTAATAAAAAATCAGACCTGGATTCTAATTAATAAACCTGAAGGTAGTAGGGTTGTTAAATGCAAATGGGTTTTCAAAAGGAAATAAGGTATACCAGCGGTAGAAGCACCTAGGTTTAAAGCAAGGTTAGTAGCAAAAGGCTTCACACAGGTTGAAGGGGTAGACTACAATGAAATTTTCTCACCAATTGTGAGACACACTACCATTAGAATCCTCTTATCTTTGGTAGCTCAGTTTGGTTTAGAACTAGAGCAATTAGACATCAAAACAGCTTTCTCAAATGGTGATTTAGAAGAAAAAATTCCGATGTAGGAGCCTGAGTTGTTTGAAAAGGGGTCTAAAAACCAAGTCTTTTTTTTTGAAAAAAATCCTTGTATGGGTTAAATCAATCACCTAGGCAGTGGTATAGGAAGTTTGATTGTTTTATGGTGAATGCTGGTTTTATTCGAAGTAGCTCTGATGGTTGTTTTTATTTCAAGTGCTTATATGGTGAATGCTATATCTACTTGGCCTTGTATGTGGATGATATGCTTCTAGCCTGTAAAGATTTTTCTGAGATTATTAGATTCAAAGAAGAGATGAGTAGACAATTTGAAATGAAAGATTTAGGGCAAGCTAGAAAGATCCTAAGTATGAATATTGAAAGGGATAGGAAAACTTGAAGACTTGTGTTGTCTCAAAAAGAATATGCTGAAAAAATCATTAAGAAGTTTAACATGTATGATTGTAAACCTGTTAAAACACCTTTAGGTCAACATTTTAAACTAAGTACAATCCAGTGCCCAAAAACAGAAGATGAAAAGAGGGAAATGGCCTGCATTCCATATGCAAACGTAATAGGGAGCCTGATGTATTTGATGGTCTGTACCAGACCAAATTTGGTTTTTGGCAGTCAGTTCTGTTAGTAGGTTTATGAGCAATCCTGGGAAGAATTATTAGGAAGCTGTAAAATGGGTGTTCAGATATGTAAGGGGTACACTGTCCACTGGTATTATTTACAGAAAAGGCAAAATCAAGTGAATCCTATTGTAGGGTGTGTTGATGCTGATTATGCTGGAAACATAGATAATAGAAAATCTACGACTGGTTTCTATTTTTCTATTTGGGATAATCTGGTTTGTTGGAAGGCTAACTTGCAGGCTATAGTTACTCTGTCAACCACGGAAGCAGAATATGTTGCAATTACAGAGACAATCAAAGAGGCAATGTGGCTCAGGGGAATGCTTGATGAGATGAGACTGAATCAGTAGCAAGTTCTAGTCAAGAGTGACAGCCAAAGTGCAATTTTTCTGTACAGAAATCAAGTCTTTCATGAGAGATCAAAATACATTGATGTTAGGTTGCATTTTATCAAAAATTTGATTGAAGACAAAGTCACTAAGGTGGAGAAGATTCCTGGAAAAGAAAACCGAGCATACATGTTCATTAAGTCTGTTACTTTGGACAAGTTAGGGCTCTTGAAGAGCCTTCTACATATTGAAGAAAATTAGAGGAAGTTCCAGGGTAGTAAGGAATGGTAGAGATCAAATGCCAAGGTGGAGATTTGTTGTGCTATGGCAATTGACCTATGCCTATGTGGAAGTCAACTTATAACTTGGGTGGTCAAAGTTATTTGTTAAAGACTAAGGGGCAATTTTGTCCTTTCCATTCTTCAATAAACCTAATGTAAATTAGGTTTTGCTTAGTTCTCATTCTCTAGCTTTCTCTCTTGGTTACAGAGAGAGAAAGTTGTTACAAATCTGGATGTGCTAGAAACCTGAAGATCGTTGATGGAATCAAATGGTGGTGGTAGGTCTTAGTTGTATTTTCTATTTTGCCTTCTCTTTGTGTATAAATCTATCATTGATTCTAGTTACTTTGTATCGTGTATGAGAGTGAGGACATCTGGGTTTTATGGGTGTTGTACAGAGGGGTTTTACTCGGGTTTTGCCTTGTGTAAAGGAGTAAGCATAAATCTCTGTAAGGTTTCTCTATTCTCATAGTCAATGGTTCCTTATTGCCCTGAAGAGTGGATGTAGGTAATCTATGTGATTACCGAACCACTATAAATCCGTGTGTCTCTCTTTATTATTCTGCTTTTCTTGTTTTTCATATTACTTGTGTTTTTCTGCTACTTGGATTATTGTACTGTTTGGTTTTCGATTTTGGTCTCCATTTACAACATAAACAATTTTTGGAATTCCAGGTGGTCAGCTTTTGCAAAGTAACCCTTATATCAAAAATCACATCTTTAACAAATTTTTTGCTTAGAAATCACATATATGTTCTATCCACATAGCATTATAGTAATAAATCTTACCTTTTTCAGTTTAATCTCATACCATGCACTCAATCATAAGCAACACAAATCAAATTAATCAATAAGCTTCAAATAGGGAAATCTTAAGCTTTACTCACCTCCCACATGCTTAATCCTCCTCTACTCCTTTCGGTCACAGGAGTTTGCTCGCCGATGGCCACTTTTCCAGCCACCTTCATCGCTTTCTGCTCTTCTCTCTCTCTTCTCGGTTTCATCTTCTCTCGCTTCTTTTCTTTCTTTCTTCTCTTCTTCCTTTTCTCTCTTTTCTTTCTTCAATTCTTTCTCTCTTTTCTTCTCTTCTTCTCGATTCTTCTCCATTTGAGTGAAAAGCCCACTTTTATATAAAACAATTTTCTAAAATTGTGAAACTACCCCAATTATTCTCTTATTCTTACCATGACCCTACCACATAAGCTTTTCTTGCAAAATGCCCCAACAAATATTTAGAAACTCACATTTTTTCCCCGAGAAAACAAAATAAATTTTATAAAATAATCCATAAAGTATGGGATATTACATTCATAGTCCTTTACTTTCTATATAGGAGTTATGTTTACTTAACCACTCAGAAATTTCACTATGAAAAAGAAGAAGAATATTATAGTTCTCTTTAACATTACAAATTTACTCTCCTCTATCTCTTTTTGTGGCCTCACTAATTGTGGCCACACACTTTCTCTTTAAGATTTAACACATTTTTATAATGTTTAGGACGTCTCACAACATTTTTATGATACAAAGTCATTAGGAATTAAAAACACTTATCTAGGCTAAAAATCATGTTTTCCCAAAGGTGTGTTTTCTTTTCTACAATCATGAAATATTAGAAGTTTACCTGTTCACTAATTACAATTATGTTACATGGTTCAATGTTACAAAGAAAAAGTGTAAGATCGTATGATGTATTTTATTTTTAAAATAAAAAATAAATTGTTCAAAAACTAAAAGAGATGTTATTTGAACTGCTTCCAACAAAATTGATTTTACAAATTCATATCTCTATAATTGCATTTTAAACTTGCTGATGAATTTTTGTACTAATATAGTTTCTATTTTATAACTGATACATTGATGGAGATCGTAACTACTATTCTATCAAAGGTTGGAGAATACCTGGTGGAGCCGACCATAAATCAAGCTCGTTACTTATTTCGTTTCAAACAAATTGTTGAAGATCTTACAAAAGCAGAACGAAACTTGAAATCGAAACAACGTGATGTGGAGGAAGAAATCAAAGCTGCAGAAAGAAATGATGAAAAAATTAAGGCAACTGTACAAGATTGGTTGTCTGATTCGAGAAAAATCATGGGAGAAGTTGAGACGTTGAAAGGAAAAATAGAAGTTAATAAAACTTGTCTTAATGGGTGGTGTCCTAATTGGGGCTCTCGACATCAGTTGGGGAGGATAGCAACAAAGACAAGCATTCAGTTGAAGGAAATTATAGATAAAGGCCAATTTGAAAGAGTGGGGTGTCGTGCTCTTCTATCAGGTGAACCTTCAGCTCCTAAAGATCCTGCACCTCTATCAGGTGAACCTTTAGCACCTAAAGATTTTGAATTTTGCTGGTCTACAAAGGCTGCTTTTGATGAGATTATGGAGGCACTTAAAAATGATGGCACCCATATGGTTATATTGTAGGGGATGGGCGGTGTGGGTAAAACAACTTTAGCAAGAGAAGTGCGTAAAACAGTCAAAGAAAAGGGCATCTTTAAGGATGTGGTGATGGCTACTGTATCGCAAACTCCAAACTTCAGAAATATTCAAGGTCAGCTGGCTGACTTCCTAGATTTGAAACTTACGCAAGAAACTGAAGAGGGAAGAGCTCAAAAGTTGTCTTCAAGATTGTCAAATTCTAATAATAATCTTATAATCCTCGATGATGTTTGGGAAGAATTCGATTTCGAGGAAAAAATAGGTGTTCCATTGAGCAAAGGTTGCAAAATGCTTCTGACAACCCGCAACAAAAAAGTATACTCTCATAGGGAGTATCAATTATTAATTCCTCTAAATGTTTTAGAGGAACATGAAGGAGTGGCTTTACTCAAAAGGCAAGCATGTTTAGATGATGACTGTGACGACTTGAATACTTTGGCTACTCGAATTGCTAGAGAATGTGATGGTTTGCCTTTAGCACTTGTAACCATTGGAAGGTACTTGAATGGAGAGAAAAAAATTGAAATGTGGGAATTTGTGTGTGACAAACTAAAAAAGTCAAAACTAGAGGATTTATATCATGTTAATAGTGAACAGAGAGGTGTCTATGCCAGGCTTAAGTTGAGTTATGATTATTTGAAAACAAATGAAATTAAATTTTGTTTTTTGATGTGTTCACTTTTTCCTGAGGATTTTGAAATTCCTTTGGAGGATTTGGTTAGAATAGGAGTGGGGTTAGATTTATATAAAGGTGTTTCATCCATTGAAGAAGCAAGGAGGGCCCTACGTTCAATGGTTGAAACCCTGAAGGCTTTGGGTTTGCTATTAGATGCTTATGGAAAAGAATTTGTGAGAATGCATGATATAGTTCGTGATGCTTGTCTATGGATAACATCAAAGGGGGAGAATATATTCATGAGCAAGATTGGCATGGATTTGATGCAGTTGACAAGGGAGAAAGGCTGGAAGCAATATACAGCAATCTCCTTGTTGGAAAACAAACTAAAAGAGCTCTCTGTTAGACTGGTATGTCCTAAGCTTAAACTATTACTATTGGGTGGTGAAAATCAATGGTCACCGTTGAAAGTTTCAGATGAATGTTTCCAAGAGATGAAAGCACTAGAAGTTGTAAGTTTAAGATATGTAGACCTTTCGCTGAAGTCACTTCAATTCTTGACAAATCTCAAGACTCTAGTGTTGTCTAATTGTAATTTGAGAGACATTTCTTTCCTTGCCAAGGTGAACAAACTTGAGATTCTTAGCTTTAGAGGTTCTCGTTTTGACGAATTACCAATAGAATTGAGTGAACTTAAGGAACTCAGAATGTTGGATTTACGTAAGTGTTATCAGCTAAAAAGAATTCCTTCCAATTTGATACGAAGCTTTTCTCAATTAGAAGAATTATACATGGAGAAGGACATCTTTGAAGAAAGGGAGGTTGAAGAGAAGAGTATAGAAACAGGCAATGCTAGGCTTTCAGAGATAAATTGTCTATCTCGCTTGGCTGTTCTGTATTTGAAAATAAATTCAAAATGCCTTCCAAAAGACTTTGCTTTCTCCAAACTTTCAAGGTATGAAATTGTTGTGAATAAAACTTCTCGATCTTCAGAATCAGCAAAAGCTTTAATAATTGCTGATATTGATGCAACCTTATTGACTGCATTATTTAAAGCACTATATCATAGTGTAGAACATCTTAGTTTGGAAAGAGTAACAGGTTGTCAAAATATCCTCCCAAGCATTGACCAAAAGGGATTGAAATTGAATACTCTTCATGTTTCAAATTGTAAAGATTTGAAATGCATGATAGATGCATCGCAACTGGGGGAAGAAAATTCTGAGTTGCATCCAGGTTTAGCAAAGTTACTATTGGTAAGGTTACCAGAATTGCAGTGTATATGGAAGCGGCCCATGTCCATTAATATTGTAAACTTCCAAAGTCTTACGAATGTTTATGTGGGATGGTGCAAAAGCTTGGCTTATCTTTTCACTTTATCAATTGCCCGGAGTTTGGGGCAGTTGAAATCACTCCGTGTAGAAGATTGTGAGAGTTTGGAGTTCCTGATCAAGATAGAAGGGGGTGATAATGGCAAGGGAGAGAAAATGTTGTCAAAATTAGAAGATCTTGAAATTAGAAGATGCTCGAGATTGGAATATGTTTTTCCAGTGTTTGTTGCAGCAGGTCTTATACAACTTGAAAATCTTGAAATAAGAGATGCAGCAGAGTTGAAGCAAGTATTTCATGGAAAAGAAGAAAATGAAGTTGCAGAGGAAGGAAAGGACATCAAGTTGCCTAATTTAAAAAAGCTAAAGCTTTACACACTTGAAAAGCTTACCAGATTCTTTCCAGAAAATAATCATTCAACTCTGCCAGCTTTGGAAGAGTTCCAGTTGATTGAATGTCCGAATTTGACAATTAAAGAGGGAGATCTAGAAGAGGTATGTTTTTAATTTTAATTTTTATCTTAACACAAATTGCTGTCACAATTTTTTCCTCTTCTTTTTTTTTTTTTACCTAAAATGGACGAACATGCTTGAATTTGACCAATATTAAAAAATAATAAAAAATCAACATGCATAAATTTCAATAAATTATTTTAATTTCTTTGTGATAAATATGGAAAGAAAAAAGTTTTATTGGTTAAATAAAAGATTTTACCACGATTTGTTTTTTTCACTTTAAGTGAGGTATCAACAATGAAAAATTATATCATAATTATTAAATCTTTATCTATTAGACCTTTAGAAGGATCATTTAGCTATACATTATCATGATATAATTATTCATTACAATTGACATTAATTCCATTCAGCCCCTGAGAGATTGTTAAGTCTCAAGGGCCCTAATAATTTTATTGCTTTTTTATTTTTGTATACTTTGTGAGTAATTTTAATTTATTTTTTTAAAAGAACTAATTTAAATTTATACAATTACTTTGCCCTTATATAAAATTAAAATTAACTCTAATTAACTTTTTGTTAATCAGAGTTCAATTTTGAAGTTTAACAATAAAAATTTTTAAAGTAAAAGTTTTATTTTGATTACACACACACATATAAAATTTACTTGTATTTAATAATGTAATAACAAATTGACACAAGACATAGTTATACTATTGCAAGTTGACACATTACAATCTAGTGATCAAACTGTACAAATGTTTATTACTTACAACTTTTCATTATTATTATTATTTCATTGTACTATTAGAAAAAAAAGATTTGCTTAATTGTTATAATATGGTGGATCTAATAAATTTTGATAAGAACAAAGTGATTTTTTTCCATAGAAATTGTGTATTCAAAGGTTGAGTTAATTGAAATTACCTTTCTGATTTACAGAGTTAAATTAAGAAAATTATAAGATGGAAAATAACATCTTCTTTATTATTAGTGTTATTATTTTTGAGAAATTATATAATTTTAGTTTCAATAATAAAATAACAGATTTTGTTTATTGTTTTAGTAATTGTTGGTGTGATTTCATGGATCTCATAATTTTTTTGTAAGACATCTAACTGATTGGTTTTCTTAGGCACCGCGGATTGTGGAGATAAGTAATTGCTGTAGTCAATCATGTAATGAAATTCTCTCTAGGTTTAGATGTGACTTCTTCAAAAATTTTGAAGAGTTAAGCATTGAAAATTGTGGAGTAAAAGAGGTATTCCAGTTGGAAGGACAACAACATAAATTATCACTTCCAAAATTAAAGAGTTTGGAGTTGTATGACCTGGAAGAACTAGAAAGTTTATGTAAAGGTCCTACTCATGTTTTAAGGTTGGAGAATCTAACCACTTTATCCATAGGCAAGTGCAAAAAGCTAAAACATATCTTCTCATTTACTCTTGCTCAGAGGTTGGGTCAATTGGAATCACTTACTGTATGGGATTGTGAGAATTTGGAACAAGTATTTTATTTGGATCGTGAAAGAGAAGAATATGTAGGTGGAGGAGCTCATAAGAATATTGTGCTTCCAAAATTGAAGATGTTAGAACTTGAAGGGCTTGCAAAGCTAGTAATCTTTTTTCCAGAAAAATATGCTGCATGTTGTCCAGCTTTGGAAGAGTTCAGAGTAAAAGACTGTTCCAAATTAACTACAACTTTCATTGTTGAAGAGGTATGCTAAATCGTTATCTATTAGGCCTTTACCATTTGGATAGATATTTTATGCATGATAACCTTCTTGAAGAGTTAGTAATATTCAATCATAATAGTAGTAATTGGATAGATATTCTATAGACATTATTAAAAAATTGTTAAAATTTAAGTTTACCAATTACTACAACTCCCTTTATGGGAATAAAATTCTTCCAAGTTTAATAAAACTTATTCAGCAATAGCATATCAGACCATTCACTTAAAATTATAAATGAATCTACTTTGTTATTGTTCAATTTAATTTCAGCTTCTCTTAGAATTTTTGGATTTTTTAGTTAATTAAATAAAATATATAAAAGATTCTCTTACTTTTTTTTAGTGGTTGGCAGTACGGTATAATCTATTGGCATAAATTTATCTAATAAACTTTTTATAACATTATTGTGCAGTTTCATAATCTGCAGGTTGTAAAGATGAGTAATTGCAGTAGTCAATTGTGCTATGGAATTCTCTCTGGGTTGAGATGTGGCTTCTTCAAACAAATTAAAGAATTAAGCATGGAAGACTGCGGAGTACTAGAACATGAATTATCATTCTCAAATTTGAAGAATTTGACCTCTTTAACAATAGCTCACTTCAACAAGCTCAAACATATCTTCTCACTAGCTGTTGCTCGAAATCATATGTTGCAATTGAAAAGGTTGTGCATCAGAGAATGTGCGGAATTGGAGCAAATCATTGATGTTAAAGATGGTGAAGAAGTTGGAGCAAATCTTCTCCAAACTCTATCAGATATTACAGTGGAAAAGTGCCATAAATTAAAATATCTGTTTCCAATCTCCATAGCTCGGGGATTTCAACAATTGGAAATGCTACAAGTAATCGATAACTCTGAATTGGAGCAAATGATTGATGTTAAAGATGGCGAAGAAGTTGGAGCAAATCTTCTCCAAACTCTATCAGATATTACAGTGGAAAAGTGCCATAAATTAAAATATCTGTTTCCTATCTCCATAGCTCGGGGTTTTCAACAACTGGAAAGGCTACAAGTAATCCATAACTCTGAATTGGAGCAAATGGTTGATGTTAAAGATGGTGAAGAAGTTGGAGCAAATCTTCTCCAAACTCTATCAGATATTACAGTGGAAAAGTGCCATAAATTAAAATATCTGTTTCCTATCTCCATAGCTCGGGGTTTTCAACAACTGAAATTCCTACGAGTAATTGATAACTCTGAATTAGAAGAAATATTTGGAGATAATGATGTGATTGATAAGAAAGAATTTCGCTTGCCTCAACTTACGTGGATGTGCCTGGAAGATTTACCAAGACTCACCAACTTTTGCCATGTGGATTATCACTTCATATTTCCAACACCACGACTTGAATTGTTGGAAGTCAAAAGATGTCCAAAGATAAGTACAAGATTTTCATGGGATGAAGATAATAAAAGTGTGCATGCGGAAGCAAAGGTACTTCTACTTTTTAATTATAATTGATTAAAGATTTTAAGTGAAAAGGATCTGCTTATTATTCTTCACAATAAGGAACTTCTTTTCATACATTTACTTCTTATGTAATGCCACAAAAAGCTTAATATTACTATCTTCCCATTTGATGCTTCCAATATCTGGCTTTTGCAGGCACCCAAAATAGGTAGCGCCAAAGATGATAGTCACGAAGAGAAGGCACCTGAAATAGGCAGTGAAGATGAAAGTCAAGAAGAGCAGGCACCTGAAATGGGCAGTGAAGATGAAAGTCAAGAAGAGCAGGCACCTGAAATGGGCAGTGAAGATGATACTCAAGAAGAGCAAGCACCTGAAATAGACAATGAAGATGAAAGTCATGAAGAGACGTCTACAGGTCTCATTTGCGGCTGGAATGATTTTAAAAATTTACCTCGGTACATAAAAGTTGAAGAGGTTTATTCCAATTCTCATCCAACAGAATGAAGAAAGAACACTGAAACTTAGAAACATGCTCATCGTTTCTAATCAGGTAATTGAATTTATTTTCTACACATTGAATTTGTTTCAAGAGGCTCCAACATAAATGTACTTGTGATTAATTATATTTCTTTTGATGGTTTTTCAGTTGGCTCCACCGAATCCAATGAATATTAGTCTGTTTGAGGGGAAGCAGAAGAAAACTCAATTCACCGTCTTCAATTTGATGAATTTTCTAAACTGCACTTGTTATATATATTTGTTCTATTTTAAGTCCAATATCAATTCACTTGTTATGTGAATTTTCTAATGGATTATTGACAGAGTTTATGTTTGGGTTAGTAACTGATGTATTTTGTATAATTCAGGGTGAAGTTCATTAATCAGGTGCTTAATTGTTATAATCTGGTGGATCTAATCAGTACTTCTGCTGCTAAAATTAACTCAACTTTGTCCTTCACCTCTTCAGTACTTCTGTTCTGCTGCTACAATCTTTTCAATATCTACTGCTTCGTTTTACTCCTGCTTCAAATTCTCTATTACGCATCTTCTATTACTGCTGTAACTTGTTCTTTACCTTCACTAATTACTTGCCCTTTCAAATACTGAGAAGATGGTATAACAATAAGTTTACTTCTTAAGAACTCAAACTGTCTTGCCAGTTGCCAGCAATGGTTTTGTAAATATGTCAACATTTTGCACTTCACTAGGAACATACTAAACTCTTATCAAATTTGCTACAACTTGTTCTCTTACATAATGTGTATCAATCTCAATATGTTTTGTTTATATTCAGCCTCAATCTCAATAGGTTCTACAAAGCTCTATAATCCGCCTCAGTGGATGATAAAGCCATTACTTTTCTATTTTCTACAACTCCATTGCACTAAATTAGGACTAAGAAAAACATAGCATCCACTTGTAGATCTTCTATCTTGTACACAATTTGCCCAACCATATTTGCATAGCACTCCAACCATAAAATAAGGTATCTTTTAAGTACCTAAGTACTCTTTGTAGGCTTGCCACTGGAACTGAGTTGGTTGCTTAAGAAATTGACTTAGTTTATCACTAAGAAAGTAATGTCAGGCCTGGTTAAGGTTAAGTATTAGTATTGAAGAGCAACTACTGTGCTTCTATATAAGGCAAGAGTGTCAAACTCCTCACTATCTACAGCAGCAAGTTCAATTCCCAAAGCCATTTGACTGTAGCCTTCCAGTCTACTTTAGAAGATCTTTGGCGTGTTTAGCGATTGAGATGAATGCCATTGCTATTTTGAAAAGCTTCTAAACTAACAATAAGCTATTGAATTCACAAAACAAAGATATTTTTCAGAACAAAGATGATGAAATGTTAGTCTCACCCAACTTTTCTCTTCAACAATACAGTTGATGTTTAATTCATAATAGACACTGAAGATATCTTCTTTTTCTTCATTTTTTTAGGGAAAAGAAACAAGAAATTGAAAAACACCAATTGGCGAGAACTGGACTCGGAATTGAGCCACATTTAACTTAGGATTCGGAACAACAGAGCATCACACCTAATGTATACAGAACTGAGCCCAATGTAACTTTCTAGATAAACCAAGTGCATATCGTAACTATTGTGGAACTAACCTTCACCACTTTATTTCAATCCACAACAAAACAATAAGTGGCGGCTAAAAGCCCAGATAAGTAGGGATACTAAGGCAAGTAAAAGCAAGTCCTACATAACTGTTTATATCCTGATCAAAACTGTCACAAAATTAACGTACAGCTAAGGCAAATTATTTCTGAAGTTTCCCAAATAATCAATTGCCACTGTTACACTCAGATGTTACCCTCATAGCGTTTAGGCCAATTCTGTGGATTTCAGCCCTCTGCCAATGAGAACAACAGAGAATGTAGTGCAGAACATGAGAATTGAACAACTCTAACTCAAATCGACAAAAGTACTCCGTGAAAACAAACTCCTCACCAACAACACAATACAAACCCACATATTAACAATTAGTGCTTAAAAGCATATTCAACACCACGGATCACTATACTACCACCATCACCAACATCACAGAACAACCCTTTGCAGGATTATACATTTATCACATTTAAGTTCTTATAAGGTCATTATTCATAAGGTGGTTTCAGCACTAATTAACAATTAGACTCTAAAAACACTAAAAATTAACAACAAAATTCTCCACTTTATCAAATCCAACACCAAGAAAAATGCTATCAGAACATTAAATCAGGCAATTTCATACTAATCCACGAAAGCAAAAACCAAACTAACATTAATAAAAATCCCACTAACCTTATAATCTCCTCTCTTCCACTTGCCACTCCTCAAATACCGATCACTCTCACACAACCTCCTCAACACAACCAAAGTCAACCCAATTGCCAAATCCGCCACGTCATCAGTCAACACATCAGGAGTGTTTGTGACTCTTATTCCCTTCTCTTTACACTTCCCCAAGTCAACTTTGTCAAGCCCCACGCTGAAACTCGCCGCGATCTCAAGCTTTGGCAAAGCTTCTATCAGTTCAGCCTCAGCGCCAGCCGCGGCATTCCCGACAACTGCACGGATGCTGTTCTTGTGCGTGTTCAGGAACTGGGTCTTGTCTGAAAAGTTCTGTATATTGAGTCGGACATATAAAATGGAAGATGAATCAAGATCCAAGCTTTCTACCTGTTTGCCGCATACCTGAAAATTTGATTCGAGTAGGATTGATTTTCAGATAGGATTGGGTAATTGTAATTCACATGAAATAGTTCAGCACCCTTTCACTAGTGTTTTGAACGCGGTAGATGGTGTCAACTACCCTGGCAACTCTACGATCATGCCACTTGGTTATAGATGATGATGTGCTATACAATAAACATGGTCTTTCTGAGTTCCGCAATCCATGTAACATTTGTTATTCTCTTAGTCGTCCGATCAATGAACCCTTCAGGTAGCACGTCCGTCAGATTAGCATAATCAGTAGGATTACCAACTTGACCCTTCGGTGGAGGTTGACACAGGGACCACAAAAACCGATGGCCGCAATGTTCAAGCGCACAAGCGATATCTTTCGCCTGGTCCTCACTGAAGCTTCCCATGCTCCCGAGGCAAAGAAACACAATCGATGATGGCGGTTGATCATCAAGCCACTCCTTGATCTTTGTTATTGAGATGGATCCACCTGATCCTCGATCACTCTCATCACCCTCTAAATTCAAAATGGGTCCCGGTGTATACACAGGTGGGGTGTTGTTCAACTTACCATCTGAGAAAGACTCGACCGCATAGGATTCCAACTGCTTGAATGTATTTACAATAATGCCCTCTCTTCTCTAAACCCCCTTGCTTGTTGAAACATAACAGTAGTCAACGGCTAAACGAGACTCGGGACAAATTACTCAGTGACCGAGTCTTTCAACTCAGTGATGGGCTGGTTTTGCTCATCACAAAGAACTTGCAAGTGTAACTGCATACTAAGAAAAGCTGCACTGGAGGTGAAGAAAATGTAGCTAGGAACTCCAAAATCATTCGCAACTTCAATCATGTCCGTACAGAACATATCGAGAACGAACTCGGCGAGTCGAGGTGAGCCACCAGAGGCTGACTCCGTCTGAATTAGCTTAGTGACTGCTTCTTTGACGAGGTGTTAATGGCTTTTGACGAACGAATCCATGAAGCTTATGCGAGAAGATATTTTGAAGGGGAAAGATTGACTTCTGGGAGTTGAATGATTTTGAAGTTCGGGTTGAGTGGGGAGAGAGAGTGAATGAAGGTAGACGGGGACTTTGGTGTCGAAGGGGAGCTGCATGACGAGGACGGTGATGGAGAGGCGGTGGTCACAGTGGACCAGGAGCTTTGCCATCTCCACCATCGTTACAACGTGGCCGACGCCGGATGAAGGGATCAACACTAGCTCAGCTTTCTTCATCCTTTTGTTTTGTACATTTGTTTACTAACAAAGTGGAAAGTTACATACAGGACAAAGGGCTGATAAAGATGATGATATAATTACTATGCCAGTTTACGAGAAAAATATTTATTTAATAATAAGGAAATAAAAAAGGTCGCCTGGTCGTCGCCGGCTTAGGTGTGACGGGCGAGATCACGCTTGTAAATCAAAATAATTTTTTTAAAGTTATCATCTCGACCGTCTATATCTGAAGGCATTGAGTTATTATTGTGCCTGTCGCTGTCGCCGGGCGAGTGGGCCAAGATAAACACACGTCGGTAACTGACTCATCATAAATGTGGTGTTGTTTAATCTTTAATGGTTCAGTTATCATTTTGGTCCTCTGTGAAAGATTTGTTTAGGAAAATAATAGAGCTATAAAAAAACTAAGTGAATCGGATTTATGCGTAGAATGATATGATGTAATTTGTGTTACTCGATAATTAAAATTATGTCATATTATTTAATATATAAATTCGATATATTATTTTTTATAATTATAACATTACTTGTTTGTTTAATAGTATCGACCAATGTATGAAAATTACCGTGAGAGTGAGACACATCAATGGGTGTATAATAGAAAAAGGCTTATTATACTTCATTTTTGTTTTTAAGTATGAATACACCATTTTTTTTTATTTCATGATGTGACATCCTACATGGCATATGCCACCTCAACTGGTTATTGTTTGGTTTGCAAATTTAGGACAGATGAATTTTGGAAGGAGATTTGAATTTGGGGAATTCTAGGTCTGTTTGGTTTAATATTTTTCACTATTCTATTTATACTATTTCCAAAATACCAATTTATTTTCCTAAAAATGTTATTATATTTCATTAAACTATTTTTAAATCCTTTAAGTTTATTAATTTGACTAAACATCCACAGAACAAAATTTAAAAATTGACAAAAACACCCTTATCACCTACATTTGTCAGATTCCGATCACCACTGTCGAAAGGTGGTCGAAATCTAGTATAATGACGTACTATCGATTAGATCTGACCGGTAGTACTTCAATCTATCATTTTTCGGTCAGATCCATAATGGATCTGATCGAAAAATGCTAGTTCAACAACAAAAGATCTGACCACCGAAAACACACTGCTCTGATACATGAACAAATTGCATTTGAGAGAAGAGAATTTTTTTTTATTCAACTTAAAGGGATCCGTTTACTTAAGAACAATATATATATATATATATATATATATATATATATATATATATATATATACACACACACACAAGTAACCGCGATGAGTCAATCACAATCAATTAACCATAACAACTAACTAACTATTTAACCAATTAACTAAACCACTTAACTAACTAACTGACAGATTAACTAGCTAACTAAACTAATTAATTAATTATACTAATAATCCAATAGTCATGCTGGCACAAAACATGTCGAGGACAGACCCGGCGAGTCAAGGTGAGTCATGGGAGGCTGACTCGGAGTGAACTAGCTTATAGACTGCTTCTTTGATGAGGGGTTTACAAGATTCAATGAACGAAGTGAATAAGCTTCCGGGTCAAATCCTTGAAGGTCATCGCTTAAGAGATGAACGAAGTTGATGCGGTTGCTAGCAGAGAGTGAGTTTAGATAGGTGTTAACTTTGGAGTCAAAGGGTAATTACATGACAAGGACCATGATGGAGATGCGTTGGTGGCGGTGGACGAGGAGCTTGGCCAGCTCCACAGTGGAGCCGAGGTGGCCGACGCCTAGTGCAGGGATGAAGACGAGGTTGGCTTTCTTGTTCATTGAAGCTGGTTATTGTGTTTTTGAGTTTTGAGAGTAAAATTCAATGAAAGTTTAATGGATTTTAAATAGAAATTAATTGAAGTAAAACCATCTATGTAAACAAGAAGATAAGTCAGTGATGATGTAAATGCTTTGCTAATAGGGAGAAGACCTGTATGTGTTCAAATAACTGGAAATTGAAAAGTAGCGGAGTATTACTTTTCAAAATCTAATGAATCTAACCTTACTTTAGTGATTTATGTTCAAATATTTCGACAAAGATGTCTTGTGAACATCCGTTAGAGAATCCATCCAAATTATGCCAATGTCAAATCTTGAACATCAATAGTTTTATAATTCTATGACAAAGTAAAATTAAGATTCTTTGGGCACTTGTGGAGTCCATCCGATTACTTTTCCAATCTTAATCGTTCGATCGAGAAATTCTTTTGGCAGCACATCCGTTGGATTTATGTAGTCACCCTGTATGGCGAATTGACCCTTTGGTGGAGGTTGACGTAGGGACCATAAGAACCGATGCCCACTCTGCTCGAGCGCACAAGCAATCTCTTTCACCTGATCCTCATCGAAACTTCCCATGCTCCCGAAGCATAGGAACACAACCGACGATGGCGACCGATCATCAAGCCACTTCGTGATTTCTGCTTTTGTTTTGGACCCACCTGACCCTAAATCAATGCTATCACCCGCAAGATTCAAAATGGGTCCTACAGAATAACGGGTGGGATGTTAGTTTCACCATTTGAGAAAGACTTTATCATATTAGACTCCAAATCCATGAATGAATTTACAACAATACCCTTAACCCGTCGAAACCTCCTTGCTTGCTCAAACACTATCATAGACCAATCTTTCTCCAAGTACGCAGAAGGCAAAACCTTGTTTTGAAGGAAGAGAAAACAAGGTTAGAACTTGGAACTTAGAATGCCTGGTTGAAGGTCAACTGCTGTAGCTCCTTCAATCTCCTAGGTTTAATTCATATGGTCCGTAGAGGAACACTGGCGCAAACTAGCAAATGGAGTCGATTCACTTGGCCACTCCATGATCATGCTGCTCGATTGCAGATGATTATGTGCTAGAGGGAGAATATGGTCTTTTTGAGTTCTGCAATCCATGTAACATTTGTTCCTGTCACAATTATAATTGATATTCTTAAAAAATGGGGAAAATGAAATTACAAAATTTTGAATCAATTGATTCTTGTGAACATCCATTAGAGCATCACATCGACCAACATATCGAAAACTCATTCCAAGGAGAATGAAGCAAAAACAAAAGACCATAAAAAATCCAAAGTAGGCATTTTCTTCTTAACTTAATGAATGTAAAATCTTATATATCAATAGAAAATGGCTTTAAACTTTTGCTCGGGTTTTATTTGTTTAAAACTTATTCCCATCTAAGACAAAATTAGTTCAAATTTTCATTTCAATCATCCATTATTCAAGCATAAGGTCCAAACTCTTCATATTACCAATCTATCTACCTGAAATGATTTCATATGTTGAGATATAAAAAGATGTCTAAACTATTAGCTTAAAGAGAATCCTAACAATTTCAAGAATAAAGTATCGAAAATTTAAATAATAGAACTATATAACAATTTTACATACAAAAACTTATCAGATGAATTTTAAACCAATCTTTCATTTTCTTCTTTGTGTTCACCCAAAAGACAGATTCTGTGACAAAAATTTAGGTATGGTCACTTTACTAAGTCAATGAAGAAGATGCTTTGATCACAGCAGAGGATAGAACGTAAGAAGATATCCATAACTAAGAAGCAATGAGAAAGTGGCCACTGCAGATGAAAAAGTGTGAAAGATCCAATAAAGAAATTCATGCACCATATATATAAAGTCCCGTTGCTGTTGAGCATATAGTGATATAATTTTTTTAAAGGCAAAATTTTTACCATCATGCTAGAATGAGAGTTTTTCTGTATTTTACCTGATCAATGAGATAAGGCCTGATTAAATAAAGTTGAGCAGCTTACCACTTTAATCTAATTTAGTCTCCGTTGCTTAACCACTAAAGACCATGCAAACATCCCGATAATTGCGTAATGCTAAACACTGAGCTGCTCAACTGAGCAAGTTGAGCATTGATCGAGATTGTCAGTCTTGACAAAGGACCATGATTTAGACCTACCATCATGTTGTATCCACAGTAATTAAATGACCAACTACTGGCCCTTCAACAGCCAACATTTTTGCAGCTAGTTGTCTTCACTAAACATGGTTTTCATTCTCCCATTTTCAAAGTCCATAATGAATATTCCAGTTCATTCATTAAACTGCGACATGGCATCTAGATTAGAGCTTCAGTTGGCCCCATAACTAGCATTTTTCATTTCCATGGCTAATCCTTCCAACTTCTCATATATCTCATCACTTTGCGGATGCTCTTGATCCTTAGACGCAAAACGGTTCACATAACCTCCAGTATCAATCAAAGAACATCCAGCTTCTTTTCTCAACCCTCTTTCTCTCATCTTTTTCCTTACTTTGTCAACATTTTCCCAGTTTCCTTCTTCTGCATAGATATTTGAGAGCAAAACATGATAGCTCGTCATTTTTTTCTTGTATCTAATTCAAGCAACTTCTTGGCAACTTCTCCCAATTAGATTTTCCATGAAGTCTGCAAGCACCAAGAAGTGAACCCCAAATTTCCAACACATTCCCCTCTTCACCTAATTTTTAGACAAACTCATAGGCTTCAACCACCCTCCTAACCCTACCTAACATATCCACAACACAACAATAGTGCTCAGTTAGGGGCTGAATCTTGTATTTACTCTCCATCAACTCAAATATTTGAAGACCTTCATCAACCAAGCCAGCATAACCACAAGCAGACAACACTGCAACAAAGGTAACGGCATCAGGTTCAATGTCACATTCTTGCATTCTGCGAAACAAAGAAAGAGCTCTACAATTGCATTTTTTCAGAGGTTTGGGCAGACACATTTTTAGCATAAGAAATTGAACCCGACTTAGAATACGTATCAACGAAAGTAGAGCCTACAAAGACATTTTTGTCCAACAAATGGGGGATAGAAAATCCATGAAGTTGCTTGCCCAAATCGCCAACTCTATGTTTCCCATTGGATTACAAGCTGGGAGCACAGATGCTATATTCACAACATTGGGAGTTACGTTTTGCTCAAACATCTGCCTAAAAGTAATGAAAGCTTCCTCAACCAATCCATTTCGGGTATACCCAGCAATCATAGCATTCCAAGTGGCTTGATCTGTGTCTCCAGTATGGTTTCTCTCAAAATTTTGTTGAGAAGCTCTAATCAAACCAGATTTTGCATACCTGTCTATAAGATAACTTTCCGTTCCCTCAAACTGAATGCCATGCCTTAAGAGATAAGCATGGGTCTGCTTTCCAATATCATGGTTTCTCAAATTTGAGCTATTGAAGCAAAGCAGTAATAGTAACGGAATCAATCATAAATTGTTGTTTCTGCATCTCATACAAAAGCATTAATCCTTCATCATCCAACCCATTCTGAACAAAAGCAGAAATCATTGTATTCCAAGAAACAACATCCCGCTCCAGCATATTATCAAAAACTTTAAATGATGTAAGGACAAAGCCGCATCTTGAATACATGACAATAATTGCGTTCAATACAATAACTGGCAAAGTAGCCAAATTCTTAATTATATAGGCATGCAGATGTTAAGCTAAGTCCAATCGTTGCAACTGTGAAACTGCAGTTAAGACCGATAAAAAAAGTCACCTCATCAAAATCAATTTCATCTGATAACATAGCTTCAATGAAAAGCACAATACCTCAAACATGTATTTAAATATATTTATTATTGAATGAAAAGTTGATAAGATTAAAGAGTATATTATTAGCTGCATTAGCTCATTTCATACAAGTTTGCTATTATAAATACATTACATTAAATAATACAATGGTTTTAGTAAACCAACAACAGCCTTTGGACAGGCCAAGCAAAACTAGCAACACAAACCAAGAGCAAGAATAAAAAACCCAAACGCAAAGACCTCAAAAAACACCACGGGAGGCGAGGCAGCTTCACACCACCACACCGCAAAGAAACAAGACACCCGACAATGCACCAAAGAAGAAACCATCTGCTAAGGCCTTACGCTAGCAAAAAACAGAACAAACAGTTAGGAAAAAACTGCCAAAAACCCAACAGCCCAGAAGAAGAACCTATAGCAGGCATGATCACCCAAAAAACCCACTATACCAACAAACAACATGGGGCAAGGACAGCAGTTAAAAAAATCCGAACTCAAAATGACCACAACACTCCAAAACTGCCTCCAACTGCCACGAAAGGAACCTACAACATCCCAAGGCAAACACAAACAAAGACACACCCAGAGAACATGCACAACACAACAGAGCGCCCAACCAACCAAAAACCAACGGAGAGGAAATCAAAGCCAAAGAGATCCTCTTGAAAAATAAATTAACAAAGAAGCAATGAAAGTGAGATTTAGATTAAGTAATCAGGTGGAGCCGGCAGGACGTGATTAGAATTTGGGGTCTTAATCCTTAATTAGAATAAAAACAATACTATAATAACCAACACACTGACCCAGTCTCCCCGTAAGGTTGAACAAAATGTCAATCATTACCTTTCTTGAATCATAATCTCATAAGGAGACGGGCCCCATAATTACAAGAAGTCGGTACATTCAAGAGATAAGAGCAACAAATTAAGACAAACAGAAGCTAATTTGTTTTTTCTCCCATTCCAATAAAATTTTCAAGTTCATGTATATATTATTATATAATTCATTGTAGCTATCTGCAGTTGAAGGTAAAGATTGAGGCTTCATGTTACCTAAGCAACGCAGGCCGGTGGAGTCGGAGAACGCGGTCGGTGGAGCTGGAGAAGCGGTCGGTGGACCGGAGGAGCTTTAACCAGTAGTGAGTGAGTGACTGTGAGATGAGTGTTAAACAGACGAGAGTGAATGTGAGTTATGAAACAGGGGATGTGATTAAAGGGTTCAAAATATACACATATCTTGGATGAGCAAGACGTGGAGTTGCGTTTGTGGCTCTGAGATTGGAGATGCGACGACGGTGGAGACTGCAGACGTGGCTCTGGAGTGTGCAGACTAGGGAAGCGGCGACGGTGGAGTTGTTGGGTAGCGGCAACGGTTACGGTGGATTTGTGCGAGTGAGTTTGAGAGACGAGAGTGAGCGAGTGTGAGAAAGGAGATGAGCGAGGGATTTCAATTCAAAAAACAAACCGAGACACGTGGTTGTACGCGTCTCACCCACTTTAAAAATGGTTGGACCGGGTACGGGTCTAATATCATGGACTTATACTCTATTATTTACCTGAGTATGGGTCGAACCTGTGCCGTCTCCTTCTTCTTCCTCTTCGTCTTCAAGTCACTCAAATTCAAGAACAAATGTCGTCCTCTCCTTCTTCTTCCTCCTCGTCTTCTTCACTACCAAAACAAACCAAAAATAATTAAAGTAAGATAGAAAATTCCAAAGAAGAGAAAACGATGGTCTTCCAACAAGACTTTGTCATACAGGGATATATTTCTCACCAGAACTCAACTGTGTCTAAACCAAAATCTACCACCCATCCTACAAACTCTGCATGAAAGACACGTATCTTTTTCTACTCTTCTCCTTCTTTCTTTATAAACACCTACCACTTTTGCATTTCCAGTAGGCTAAACACAATCTCATCAAAATTAAAATGCTAAGCAATGAGAAATCTTGTCATTTTTTTCTTGTTAGTCGCTTTTTAGTCATGGGCTGACCATGACAATGGGGTATATAAGAACTTGTGCCTCCAGATCGAAAAACTCCGACCGGTTCCGTCTCTTCGCCTTATGCTTTCTCCCACCGCCGCCGCCGCCGTAATCTTAATCCTCATCGTCATAATCTTCCTCTTCCTCGTCATCGTCCTCATCTGCCACATGGTCATATCGTCTTCGTCTTCACCTCTTCGGCGAGGCATGGCTGATAATCTGGTTTATTAAACAATTTTCCATGGGCTTTAAATTGTCTGTTAGGGATTTCTCAATTTTGGTTAGATTTGTGTAAAATAAGGAAGAAAGAAAAAGGGATGTAGAATTAGATTTAAGAACCGGGAATAAAAGTTAACCTCTTTTGTTTTGGCCGAAAACCGATTGGGACCGGCAATTCGCTACAATAATCCCGGTTCAACCAGCGGATCAAAACAGATTTAATTTATATTTCGGTATTCCATCTCGACCGAGGCTCGGCCGGTGCGGTTTCGACTATATGACAACATGAGTATACCCCGTAGTTTGATAATGACCTCTCGACTATTTCTTAAACAAGTTGAAGAGGAGTATACATCATGTATTGTACATTTAACCAGTAGATTTCGAAAAAGGAAAAATATACTCTCATCTTCTCCCATCACAATAGCTACCACCAAAAATGAAGAAAGTTGACCTTGTGTTCATCCCTGTACCGGGCGCAGGCCACCTGGTTCCCCAAATTGAGTTTGCAAATCGCTTGTTGGATCGAGATGATCGTTTCTTAGTGACTTTTCTTCTCATGGATTCTCCTTTTGGCACCTCTCCTTCAGCTGCACACACGAAATCACTTGCAGAATCTGATACTTCAATAAGGTTCATCAATCTTTCTCCTCCTGTTGACTTCTCTCCTTCACAAGAGGTTCATAAATCCTTCGAAAAGTTTATGACTGAGTATATAGATTGTCATAGAGCTTGTGTTAAAGAAGCTATTGTCAAGCATGTGCTTTCCAGTTCTAACTCAGCTCGACTTGCTGGATTGGTAGTTGATTTCTTTTGTACTTCAATGATAGATGTGGGAAATGAACTTGGTGTTCCTTCTTATTTGTTCTCCCCCTCTAGTGCAGCTTCTATGGGTCTCCTGCTGTACCTTCCAACGCGACATGATCGAGTTGGAAGAGAAATTGAAGAGTTTGATGGTGATTTGGTGATCCCCAGTTATGTTAATCCAGTTCCAAGCAGTGGTCTGCCTGAAGTTGTGTTGAACAAGCATGGTGGTTACACTACATTTATGAACCATGGAAGAAGATTCAAGGAGACCAAAGGGATTATTGTCAACACATTTGAGGAGCTGGAATCTCATGCGGTTAAGTCTTTGATGAATGATTTTGATCATGTGCCACCTGTTTACACAGTTGGACCGGTGATTGATCTCAAGGGTGAAAGCAATAAGTTAGTTTCGGATGAGACGCAAAAAGCTGATGAGATCATGAAATGGCTTGACGATCAACCTGATTCATCAGTTGTTTTCTTGTGCTTTGGAAGCCAAGGGAGCTTTGGAGAAGAGCAAGTGAAAGAAATTGCATTCGGATTGGAGCAAAGTGGGGTGAGGTTCTTGTGGTCAATACGGAAGCCACCACCAAAGGATAAACTTGAAAGGCCTAATGATTACAAGAGTGATCATCTCCAGGAGGTTTTGCCAAATGGGTTCTTGGAAAGAACAAAGAAGATTGGTTTGGTTTGTGGATGGGCGCCACAAAAGACGGTGTTGGCTCATAAATCAGTAGGGGGATTTGTATCACACTGTGGGTGGAATTCAATCTTGGAAAGCTTGTGGTTTGGTGTTCCAACTGTGACATGGCCTATGTATGCTGAGCAACAGATTAATGCATTCCAAATGGTTAGAGATTTGGGATTGGGTGTGGAGTTGAGATTGGATTACAGGATCATGAATGGGGAAGTTGTGGTTGCAGATGAGATAGCAAGAGCTATCAAATGTGTGATGGAGAGTGATAATGAGGTGAGAAAGAAGGTTAAAGAGAAGAGTGAAAAGAGCAGATTAGCAGTAATGGAGGGTGGATCTTCACATGCTGCACTTGGAGACTTGATTGATGATATATTAAGAAATAAAGCCATGAAAGAAGCATGCAGTTAATCATATTTACTCCCTGATGATGTATGGATTTGTTCCATTTGCCTTGAGAGTTTTATGTTGAATGTTCATCGTGAATCTTTTTGTTTACTATTGGTATTTTACTCCATTTAAGATTTCTCATAGGTTTATGTTCAGTTGATTTCAACTCGCATCATAAGTATGTGACTTCAAATCACAACAATGTATTTCATTCAAGCAAAACAGGGATAAGGATATAATCTTGATTCTTTTCCCCCTCCAAGCAGCTCACTATCCACAACATTTGAAGCGTTTAAGCAACATCAAGCCAAGCCCCACCCACCCCTTCTTCTACCCCGGGGTGAGACAGAGCCCCCACCATCATTATTGCGTATAATGGTGCAACATGCTGACTTTATAAAAGAGTATCACTCCCCTAACAATAAAGCCAAAGAGAAGAAAAAGTATTCTTCTACTTTCTCTCTTTCAATGAAGAAAGCTGATTTTGCTGGCATCCCTGCACCAGGAGTAGGCCACCTGGTTTCCAATATCGAGTTTGCAAAGCGCTTGTTACATAGAGATGATCGTTTCTAAGTCACTGTTCTTCTCATGGATTCTCCTGTTGGCAGCTCTCTTTTAGCTGCATACATCAAACCACTTGCAGAGTCTTAATTCTTCAATAAGATTCATCAGTCTTCCTCTTCCTCCAGACTTCTCTCCTTTCTACCACGGGCTCATAAATCTGTTGCAAAATTTATGACAAGTCATAAAGCTTGTGTTAAAGAAGCCATTGTCAAGAATGTTTTTTCGAACTCTAACTCAGCTCCACTTGCTGGATTTGTCGTTGATTTCTTTTGCACATCAATGATAGATGACGGAAATGAACTTTGTGTTCCTTCTTATTTCTTCTTCTCTTCTAGTGCGGCGTTTCTTGGCCTTCTGTTAAGCCTTCCGGTTAGACATGATCAGGGAGGCAGAGAATTTGAAGAGTTTGATGCTGAATTTGAGTTCACTAGTTATGTCAATCCAGTTCCTAGCAGAGTTTTGTCTATATTTTTGTTTGATAAAGATGGTGACTACACTTCATTTCTCAACCGTGGAAGAAGATTCAAGGACACAAAAGGGTTTATTATGAACACATATGAGGAGCTGGAATCTCATGCGGTTAGGTGTTTGATGAATGATTTTGATAATGTACCACCTCTTTACACGGTTGGACCGCTGATTAAGGATCTCAAGGGTGAGACGCAAAGAGATGAGATCATGAAATGGCTTGATAATCAACCTGATTCATCAGTGATCATCTCCAGGAGGTGTTGCCAAGTGGGTTCTTGGAGAGAACAAATGAGATGGAATGGTGTGTGGATGGGCGCCGCAAAAGGCAGTCTTGGCTCATAAATCAGTAGGCGGATTTGTGTCACATTCATCAATGTACCACATAGCATACAAGAAAAAACCATTACCATCAAAAGCAGCACCAATGAAGCCACCTAATTTTGTCCCGCAGGACAAATTATTTTCATTCACAGAATCATTGAGAAAATTTCTTATACAATTAATCAATGAAGGTATATGACATCAATGTATGAAAAGAATGGTTCTCAGTGGTGGCACCAATAAACTTGAAAAAACCAAAGACCTTTTGTTAATTCAAATATATTATCTTGTAGAAATTACTAAATTAATATTTAAAATCGACATTAATTGTCTTGAAGAAAACTAAGAGTTTCCCTCAAATTCTAAAAGATATATACATATTAATTAGATTAGCTTAGATGAATTTTTGAACCATTGATCCAGGATGATCCAACCTTTAGAAGTACTTTACATAAGACCTCCTGGCAACATTTACTCATTTAACGATCTCGTGTCTCTGTGGGAGAAAAAGATTGGCAAAACCCTCGAAAGGGTCTATGTATCCGAGGAGCAACTTCTGAAAAACATTCAAGGTTAGTGAAAAAAAATATCAGACCTCAAGATTTCTTTCTTATAAGAATGTCAAAGTTTAACTTTGCTGATGACCTCTCTTACTATATATGTTTGCAGAATCTCCGGTTCCTGTGAATGTGCTATTATCTGTTAACCACTCAGCCTTTGTGAAGAGAGACCATACCAACTTTGAGATTGACCCATCGTTTGGAGTTGAAGCCACAGAGCTTTATCCTGATGTCAAGTACACGACCGTGGATGAGTACCTCAATCAGTTTGTGTGAACCCATCTTTGTTTATCTGCTGGATCTTAATAAATAATGTGGTGGTTGACTGGTTGCTATATATATTATAGGCTTTTATGCTCAGTTTGCTTTCCTGTTTTTCCGTGTATTAAATGTATTTGGCAATAAATAAACTTAAATTCCCAAAGTTCTAGCTTGTGCCCTTTTTTCACGCTATTACATGTGGTATCTGGAAAAACTTTCTCGGACCCACTAAAATTTGGACCTCAAATCGAATAACATCTGAGCCCATAAGCCTAAGTCAACTCACCATCATGCTCACGTCAATATGAACGTGCTGAAGCATAAATCTTCATCAATATTTGTTATGTCCTTTATTAATCTTCATCATAAATCTTGGATTCTGTCCTTTATTAATCTGATTTTATATATATATATATATAATAGGAACAAATCTCGTTAACACATAGAGATAGTAAGATCTGTAAAAATTCATATTAGAAGAGGATTAGAATTTGATCATTTATACAATATATGTGTGAATGTGTAAAAAATTAGATAAGTAGAGGATCCAGTATAATATACCATAGAAGTAAAATAAAAATGCATACCTTCCCAAGTAGAGTTCTCCTCCTAAATGAGAAATCCCATAACAGCTACAATTATTGTTCCTCATGATCTAAATGTTGTCATGAAAACTGGACCTTTTTCCCTTATAACCAATGTTTGTAAGTATACTTTGACTCCAAATATTACAATTCCCTGCAAAAATTAATTAATCAAATGTCATGAACTATCAAGTTATTGATTTGATAACGTTACAGTTAGTATTTGTATCAGTTTATTACTAAGAAAGCAATGTCAGGCTTGGTTAAGGTTAAGTGTTGAAGAGCAACTACTGTGCTTCTATATAAGGTAAGTGTGTCAAACTCTTCACTATGTATAGTAGCAAGTTCACTCTTAGAATTGTAGATAAACAAGCTAAAATAAGCTACTAAATTCACAAAACTCCATTAAAAAGGCTGTTTTTAGTTTATCAAACCAAGCCCAAGGGGATTGTCTCAACCCATATAAAGCTTTATTTAGTTTGCATAATCATCAAACTTTACACTTTATCATTTGCATTTAAGCACTTGTAACCCTTATGAGCGGGACTATAACCTACAAATATACATTTAGAAGTATGAAAATTAAATTTATGTGCACTATAAGGCAGGGTAAAAAGCGCAACCAAATGTTTTTAAAAGTTTATAGTTGGAAACAATGTTAAAAAAAGTATTTGAAAAGGCGAGATATTGGTTAACACACAAAAAAAGTAACCTATTTATTAAGAATACAACAGTTTGGAAAGCTAAATTCCAATAAGCTAATGGCATGGAAGCTTGTTAGACCCTATTTTACAATATGCCTATGATTTCTCTTAGCTCTGCCATTTTGTTGTTGAGTATGTGAGCAAGGGTGTCTAAATATAATGCCATGTTCATTTAATTAAGGTAAAAGGGTTCTAAACTCCCCACCGCGATCAATTTAAAAGCACTTCAATTTGGTTTCAAATTGTCTTTCTACTAACTTATGAAATTGAAGAAACACAGACTTTGTTTTAACTTTATTTTTGGAGGGAAAAGCCAAGTAAGTCTGCTAAAGTCATTTATGAAATGTTTGTAGTATTTATAACCTTCGATGGACACTTGTGGAGAGGGGCCTTAGAGGTTAGAATGAATTAGTTCAAGAGGCTTGGAAGCTCCACTAGAACAATATGAAAAAATAGATTGTGCAATCTGTCAGGTTTGGAACAATCGAAAAATTGAGAGAGAATTCAAGAATATTGCAAAGCTATTTCTTTGATTTCTTGATTGATTACAGCTGGGCACTACACCTCTGTTTTATATGTGCAAATCTGTTTTTTTTTTTTTTTTTTTTTTTTTGTCTATTTAAAGAGTGATGTAATGATTAAAAAAAAAAAACTATATTTTTTTTTGGTCTTTTTAAAAGAGTGATATTAGATTTACAACTCAATCTCACAACCATCAACGTGAAAGCTTGTCATTGGTCGGTTTGCAAAATGGGTCCCGTCTGTTTATTTGCGAGCTAACCAATAACAAGTTACCACGTCGAGGGTTATGAGAAAATGTTGTAAGAGAGAGTTGTGGATATAACATTATTGTTTTTTTAAAGGCATTGGTATGTTGTAAATATCAATTTTCGACCGATTCTCTAATATTAAATAAAAAAGTTAAACTATGTCAGGCATTTTTTGTGTTAATATTGTATTATTATAAAACAAAAAACAAGAATTTAATTCAAAGCCCTCTGGAAGCTAATAGTCTTCATATCAAGAGTCTTATTTCATTAATGTCTATTAGAGTTAAAGGAGTTAATCCTAGTGTTTTCGACGATAGAATATGAATATAGAGTACTGAAAACCAAGGGGCAAAATAATTATATCATGATGACCATGAGATAATTAAATTAAAATAGCAATATTAAAAGTAAAAATTACAACTTGAATACTATTATTTTAATTTTATTAATTCCTATCTTTCTCTTTCTCTTTTCCCCAAAGAGTTGCATACAAACCAATAACTATCAATATTGCTCCCATAATTATGAAATAATTGAAATTAAATTAATTAGTTAATTATGAAAAATGATAGACTGATCAACAATAGTAATTAATAATTAATTCAAGAAATTAATTAAAATTTAAACATACACTCCCAAGTGCAGGGCATCTCCTAAAATTAGAAGTCCCATAATGGCTGAAATTATTGTCGCTAAAGGTCTAAATGCTGTCATGAAAACTGGACCTCTCCTTCTTACCACCAATGTTTGAATATAAAATGTTATTCCACTTATCATTATTCTCTACACACACACGCGCGACAAAAAAAATAAAAAAAAAAATAAAAAATCATATTATTATGAAATTAGGGCACATGTTAATGATGATTCTTTTCTCTGGTTAATTATAAAAGAGAAAATATATTGAATTTGGTAATTATTAGTAAGACTAGACAACATATTCCCACCCAAGGTTGAGCCAAATCCCAAGCTAATACGCGTGATTTCATTTATTCCAAATACCCATCCTTAAATTAACACTATTTTCTTTATTTTAACAGTAAAGGGGCAAATTGGTCTTTCTATTTTTTTTTTTTTTCACTTTCACTTTCTTCCTTATCTCTGCCTCATCCTCCCATCTTCTTCTTTTTCCCTCTACACCTCCTCCTCCCCGGCGCCTCACCATCCCAACCCACTACCCCCCCAACCACCTTGACTCCCCTTTTCGCCGTCACCCTTCACCTCAACTGTCACACTCCGCCAACCTCTTTCCGGTAGCCCCATCACCAAAAATCTTAATCAAGCCCACCATTTAACTCATCAAAGAGCCCTCTCCAATAACCCCATGCTCTCCGTCCTCGATTTCTCACCTTTCAACACTGATTTAAGCCCCCTCTCCCTAGGGTTTCTATTTTGTTTTTTGTTTTTGCTTTTGTTTTTTGTTTTTTTGTTTTTCTTATTGAAATGGTGTGATTTTTGGTAGTTGCTATTGGGTTTGGAATGGGGTGATTTGGCTGACTGTGGTGGTGGTTTAGATGCTGTGGTGGTTTTGGGATGGGGTGGTTTGGAATAGGATGGGGTGGTGGTGGTTTGGCCGGCTGTGGGATTTGGAATGGGATATAGTTTGGATGGCTATGGTAGTGGTTTGGAATGGGTTGTGGTGGTGGTTTGGCTGGTTCGGGTGGTGCCGTGGTGGTTTGAAATGGGATGAAGGGCTGTTTGGTAATAGCATTCGTCATAACCCAACAGTCACTAACTATGTTTAAGGGTGGGTATTTGTAATAAATGAAACCAGTAGTATTAACTTAGGTTTTAGCTAAACCTTGGGTGGGAATATGTTGTTTACCCTATTAGTAATTACTATAACATGATAACGAGGTTGAAGTGGTTTTCTTTTCTAGTCGTTTATGCTTTCTTTAGGCCTTCTTAAAATAAAATTGATATTGAGAGTGTATACGAATAAGAAAATTATTGAAACAAAGAATTTAATCATAGTTTGAGTCTTAACAGAAAAGAAAATGTTACAAAACAAATGTTAACTATATTATAAGTCAATTTGTCATATGTATTCATCCATTGTCTTGAGTCACGTCAGTTTGTATGCGAGAATTTGTGTATTAAATTTATATTAATAAAAATAATAATGTTCATTTTGATGTAATTGAATAGAGGCCTCGATTTTGAGACGAGAGCTAAAGCAATTACCTCAATTACCTACCCTTTTAGCTCGTCATGTGGTTAGATTTACGCATTAACAGGATAATCACAACCCTAACTCTAACAAGTGATAAAAATATGTTATCAAACTTAATTTGACATAAAAGTTTGAGAGGCTTACATTAAAAATAGGACCAAGAAGAGCAATGTTCCAGGACAATGGCCAAGAATGGGGTTCACGAACTTGAATTACAGCTATGATTATTGCAAATAAACCTCCAGTTAAGCTTGTGTGTAATGTAAGAGTTATTAGTGCTGGGTACTTCGTGATAGCTAAAGCCTGTATATTTTTCCATAAATAACATTAATACTAGTCAAACGATCGTCTATATATTATCAAAAATCTAGATCACGTTTATTAGCATTAGGGATGACGGTTTAACACCGTCTATTAATACTAAAAGACAAAATTCAATCTACCGATGATTGATATTTGTAAACCAAGTTCATATATTTTTTCCGCATTTAAGAAATTTTGAAGTATAATCAACACAGAAATTGAAAACCTTATATATAGAATCATGGATATTGAGAAGAAAATTTTGTTATTAATTTATATCATTAATCACTTGTAAAATGTAGAATGCTGTCATTGCAGAGCATGCAAATAAAAGGAAAATAGAACCCTTAATCCAATTATCTCCATGTGGAATAAATATTTTATTCTCATAATGATGAAAATTATCTTTATGAGATGAAACCACCACAATTCCTTTGTAAAGAGCCAGCATTGCTGCACCACCAAAGGCAACAAGGCTGCCCAAAATCTTTGCCTGAGTGCTAAGCTTACAAATGTCTACCTTCTCCATCCTGAAATATATATATAATATATAACGAAAATTTGTACACATTTTTGTACAATTTATTAGAATTATATTATTCATGTACCTACATAGAACGGCCAAGATAAAAGTGACCGATGGTACTAAATTTGACATGGTGGTTACCAATGCTGGTGATGTGTATTAAGTCCTAGAAAGAGCAAAGTTCTTGCAATCCTTAATATGTAGCGTAAAAAAAGAAGCTTTAGATACTTAATATGTTAATTATTGTTAAGAAAGTGTAACTAGGTTATTTAATAAGAGTTTAATGTTAATCATTTTATATTCATACAAAGTGATTAATACAAAGTGACAGTGACATTACTCTTTAAATGACAATTTATTAGTTGATTTTGTGTATGAGTAATATTATGTTTACAATTAAGTTATACAAATGAGTTACACAAATAACAAAAAATAAAAGACAGATTAGTCATTTTACATAAATTTTGTGTATGACTTAGTTGTAAGTATAACATTATTCTTTATATTTTACTACATCACTTTATATATAAATATTTGTATGGAAACCTTGTAAGTGTAGTATTATTTTATTAGTAAACTCTAAAAAGTTTTCATGCGTATAATATTGGAATAGATAGATGATAAATTGATCAAGCCCGACCAAAGACCAAATAGATACCAAATGGGTCAACTTAAACTCACGTAGAGAGAGAGAGAAATTTCAAATGTAAGAACATGAAATTTCAAACTTGAGACTTTAACATTGATATCAAATATATGACAATGATTATTATTATTATTATTTTTTTTCAATATTGTTCCTATTTGATTAAACTGCATTGAAATGACGTTTATGCCCCTAGACCATCTAACACCCTCGCTAACCTCCATTATGGGTAATAGTACCACGTTCCAAAAACACTGGATGAAAAAATATTTCATCAAAAATTATAGATGAATATGATATTGTCTAGGCAGGTTTTATGTTTTACAAATACAACCCCATTTTCAGCTTCAATGCTTCTTCGCCAAAGCCTCACAAGTCACAACTCTCACTCGCCAATGTCGCCATCTCTCCACTTCCGCTTCATCCACCAAAATCCCACTTCTCTACACGCACACAAATGACAACCAAAACGACGCTGTCACTCTCCAACTCCTCTCGTGGGGGAGAGGCGCCTCAGGCCAGTTGGGCGGTGGCATTGAAGAAGTGAGACTCTACCCAGCCCCAGTTGCAAACCTCATTCTTTCTCTACCCTTTACCATCTCCCAAACTCCCGGCCGACTTGTTCAGAAAGATTCTGAAGTGGGTTCGGTTTCAAGTTTGAATATTTCATGTGGGTTGTTTCATAGTGGGTTGGTTGTGGATGGAAAGCTGTGGGTTTGGGGGAAAGGAGATGGTGGGAGACTTGGTTTTGGGCATGAAAATTCTGTTTTTGTGCCTAGTTTGAACCCTTATTTGGGTGTTGATCCTGTTCAGTGCGTTGCTCTTGGTGGAGTTCACTCTGTTGCTTTGACTTCACTTGGGAAGATTTTCACTTGGTCAGTGAGTAATTAACAACTCTGCATTCATTATTTGTTCATTGATTGAGTGTTTGTTTGGTGTGAAGGTTTAAACATCGTTTGCTTAGGCGTAAATTAGCAAGCTTATATAGTTATTAGAAGTGTATGTATGGTTGAGTAATCAAAGGTTAAAAAGTGTTTTTTTTTTTTTTTTTCCGGAGAAGTAAATTAGCAAAAAGGCGTACAAAAATAATCACTTTTCTTTATGATTTGCAATGAGATGTTGTTTTATTTGGAGTCCATACAAATTATTGATCTTAAATTTGGAGTGATGAATCTTGCAGGGGTAATGTAATACTCTAGCCAAAATTTTCTTGGGTATGGTAATTTAATATTTTTAAAAGAGCTTATTGGGGAAGTTAGTTGACATGATGTAGCACTCTCCTTGAATTGCAACCAAAGGACTAACAAAACAGAAAGCAAAAGAGCTTTTATCAATATATGGAATCACATTTGATCAACAGAGCATTTTTCCTTTCTTATTTAGTAAAATGGAGATGTTGAAGCAACTAAGTATCATTATTCAAGATTTAGAATATAACAATGTCAGTTTAACTGGTTGGCCTGATAATTAATGAAGTCCTTGTGCTTGATTGGATAAATATCAGGAGAAGAGAGTTGTGTGCACATATTCATCACATTGTTGTGTTCACTTACGTGTTTTTAGCCTGATAATAAAGGGCTCTATCATTAAAAGTTTGCAGGGGTTATGGTGGTTTTGGTGCACTTGGACATTCTGTCTATCATAGAGAGTTGTTTCCTAGATTGGTGGAAGGTTCTTGGATTGGGAAAATACAGCACATCGCAACCAGTGGAACACATACTGCTGCAATAACTGAATCAGGTTGTTCTTCTTAACTGACCCTGTTTTTTGTATGGAAATTCCTTTACATGTGTATAGTATTGGGTTTGCATTTTAGATATAGGTTGTTTAACATGGACTAAATTTATATGAGTTTTGATTTGTGACCTTTGGAAACAGCCCTCTTGAACTCATAATGTGGAAAGCATATCAATCTAGTACTGCAGAACAAATAAGTATTCTTCTATTTATGGGTTTCTAGTTGTTCTTTATGAGAAGATGATTCATATTGCCTTCATATTTGTTACAGAAAGAATAAAGAAAGGGGGCTGTCAAATATCTTAATCCGTCTATTATTGAATATAGGGGAACTTTGCACTTGGGGTTGAGATGAAGGAGATGGAAGATTGGGCCTTGGTCCTAGTCGAGGCCCTAATGAGGGAGGTGGACTCAGTATCCCTTCTAAGGTCAAAGCATTACCTGTACCTGTGGCTGCTGTTTCTTGTGGTGGCTTTTTTACAACAGTGCTGACAGAGGAAGGGCAACTTTGGAATTCGGGAGGTAAAGATATCAACTCTTTTGTCTTATCTTCTCTCCTTATCTCTACCCAATTGCAGTTACTTTCATTTATTTGTTCGGAAAAGTTTTCAACTTTGATGAAATTTCATTTATCTTTGCTTGTGGAACATTACAATGACATCATATTACACATTGTCATGTGTTCTGCTTAGCAAGTTCTAACTTTGAGCTTGGAAGAGGTGATAAGGTTGGTGGTTGGAGACCCAAGCCAATTCCTAGCCTTGAAGATGTTCGTATCATTCAGACAGCAAGTGGTGGCTATCACTCCCTTGCATTAACTGGTAAAATAATTGCTTTACGATTGCTGCGGCAACCTTATTAAATCCATTCCTCACTTGTCACCTCCTCCTTCCTATTCTAGGCTGTATACTATTATTGGTATTCATTTTTATGTATAATTTCATATGAAGGCAAAGTTCTTTCTTGGGGATATGGTGGACATGGTCAGTTGGGTCATTATTCAACTGAAAATCAGAAAGTACCTGTGGTGATCAAGGCTTTAGCTGATGAGTGTGTAGTCTACATCGCTTGTGGGGGCTCATCCTCAGCAGCCATAACAGGTAAGAAGAGTTAAATGGTCTTTGATATTTCCATCACCCTTCAATCCTACAATCTTCCAAAGAATCGATAGTTATCTGATCTCATAATAGCACAGAAATGAGGTTTGAGGATATCTTTTAGTATTCAACTAAGTTGAAAGATACTTAAATTTAATAAAATCAAATATTTAGATATCATTGTAGAACAATAATTTTATATGCAAATCAAATAAATAAAACTCATGATTATATATTTGTTATCACCATAATGTTTGATAATTTGCTATATATTCAGATAAAGGGAAGTTGTACATGTGGGGAAATGCCAAAGATTCTCAATTGGGAGTTCCTGGATTGCCAGAGTTACAACCGTGTCCTGTTGAAGTCAAGTTTCTAACGGAGGATGATGGATTGGGACCCCGCAAGGTGTTATCTGTTGTAGTTGGTGCATCTCATGCCATGTGTTTGGTTTCAAGGTGAATTGGAAGGAAATCACATTAACAGCATTTTACAGTCATTTGAAAATGTTACAACCTAGGAAGGAAACTCTTCTAACATCAATACAAATTAATGATCATTTGAAACTCTTGTAAAACCTGGCGGTTGCAATGATCATTAATTTCGAAGAGAAGCTTAGGGGATAGCCACTATATCTTCATTGCATCAAGGGAAAGATTGCATAGATGATAAAAGTAGTATGTCATGAAATAAATAATTTTGATTAAACAAGATACATGCATGGAAACAGTAGGATAAAAACTGTCAAAATTAGCTATAACAAAAAACCATTAGTGCAAGGCAACATATGCAGTGAAAATCAATTTATTCAGTAGATTAAAAGCGTCTGAGACTCTCTATATTTGGTTGCTTCCAATGGTTAGTGGATTAAAATGGGTATAATTACATCTCAATCAGTTCTGTTATACATGGTCCTCTTCTCTTAAGAGGTGACAGAGAGAGTGTGACTTGGCTCTAGATATGCTAATTCAGTTAGGAACAGGCAGTGTGATTTTGGTATTTAGGAGGTCCCTTTATCACCGTTGGGGCATAACGTAGTGATTTTACCAGGAGCTCTGAGTTAAGTTAGGGGAACATTGGGTAGAAGACACAACAGAGGCAAATCTATGTACTTTCACCAAGTGTGGGTCAGGGTCCAAACCCAAACTTGATGATTTGGGTCAAACCCATTGGCCCATTTGTAAAAGTACATGACATATTCATACCTATAACTTCTAAATTGATTTCGTTTTGTATATAAATATAATTTCTTTTAAATATTTTATAATGGGCATGCTTTGATAGAACTAGACCAATAAAAAATTAACATGTTCGAAGTCAAAGTGGTACTATTCTATTGGATTAATAACAAATTTGTCTATAATCAAATGATTTGACTACATCAAACAACATTGGCTCCCTAGAATTCAAATGATTTAATTCAATATAATTTGGTAATTTGAACATTATTTGAGTTTGCCTTGCAAGGAATCTCTAGGTATGGAATTATTCTATGAAAAAATTTCAACCTTTATACAATTTGAATTGGTGAATAAGCTATAAATCATATTCATCATTTTCTTGTTTGAAAACTTAGTATAAAATCTAGGATATACAAAATTATTTAAATTAATAATAATTTATTTGTTATGGTCAATAGATTCTTTAATTTTATATAATTAAATTGAATAGTCTTCTTTGTCAATTATTAAGATAATCTTAAGTTGAATACTATTGATATATAAGGATTGTATCCATAGTCATGCATAAAAACCGATATGACACGAAACAAATAAATAAATTGATATAAAAACCATCTTTATAGATGTGTATACGTTTATAGATGTGTAGTATATGAAATTGAATGATAAAGTAATATAAGAGTAATATACCGTAACATCACTTTATATACGAAACTTTGTATATAAATTTTGTACGTGTAGTACCATTACTATAATTTTGGCCCTAATAATCTATGTATTTTTAACTGAAATTTGATAAAAAGAAACAACACCAGGCGGTGAAAGTTTAGGATTCATAATGGAGCTGAAGAGAATAAGGGGGCATTAAGAAAGTCTCGAGGGGAGGATGGCGAGGCGTTCTAGAATTTTAGAGTATCAGGCGCGGAAAGGGAATGTTGGGGGAATGTACAAAATTGGGTTGTTGTATTCCTTTGGATTGAGAGGATTGAGGCGTGATCGTGCCAAGGCATTGGCATGGTTTTCCAAGGTTGCGGATAGGGGTGAACCCCAGTCCATGGAATTTCTTGGAGAGATATATGCAAGAAGAGCTGGTGTTGAAAGGAACTACACTAAGGCACTTGAATGGCTGACGCTTCTAGACAGCAACTTTATTCGGCGTATAATGGAATGGGGTATTTGCATGTCAAGGGCTATGAAGTGGAAAAGAAAAATTACACCACAGTAAGTTCCTTTGCTTCTGTGGTGGTTTTTGTACATTTTGAGTTTTCAAGTGCATTGATTTAGTATCCGAGATAATTACTCTTGGGTTGGCATCATATAAAATTGAATTTAGAAGTAACTAACCAAAAGAGATTTAATGCTACTTATAGCAACAGCGATGTTTTTTTCACTATTTTTGCTTTTTGCTGTCATCTATATTGATTAAGCTCTTTAAAGTCTTTTAAGGAGTTATTTGAAGAGTTTAGAATGAAAACCAATTCTTTGTACTAAAGGAAAAAGAGTACTTTGGGAAGGCGGCTGATAATGAAGAGGCTAGTGGGCATTATAACCTTGGAGTAATGTATCTTAAAGGGATTGGAATGAAGAGAGATGTGAAGTTAGCATGCAAATACTTTTTAGTGGTTGCCAATGCAGCTCACCAGAAGGCATTTTACCAGTTGGCAAAAATGTTTCACATAGGCGTGGGGCTTAAGTAGAATCCACAAATGGTAAATTTAGTGCTATTAGGGACCATTTGTACCTTTGTAGTTAATGCGCTCTCATCTCAACATGACTATGGAATCTCACTTTGTTTTTTGAGTATAGAGCCCATTTATACCTTTGTAGTTAATGCTGTTGTATTTAATTTGATTACAAGGTGGCTAATTCTAACTAAGGAGTACACTGTAAAAGTAGATTTAACTCAAATGAAATGTGCATCCAACAAACTATGCAATTGTAAAAGGTATTTCTAACTCAAATGAAATGTGTTAAGGAGTACAATTGTAAAAGTATTTTGTACATTGTAAAAGTAGATTTAACTCAGATGAAATGTGTATCCAGCAAACTATACAATCGTAAAAGGTACTTCTAACTCAAATCAAAAGTGTTAAAAGGAGTACAATTGTAAAAGTACTTTTAAGTTTTAACTCAAATGAAAAATGTATCCAGCAAACTAACACTGCTGAAGCTGCAAAAAAAAAAAAAAAAAAAATCAGTTTTCAGTCTTTGAACAACACTGCACAAGTCGCAAAAATGCAAACAATTGAGCTGTAACTCCAGAAAAAACACTCCCGGAAACTGCAAGTCTAGAACAGCGGGGAACATCCAAGCAGCCTCTCCAGAATAAGCTTCACTTCCAGCAAACAAGAAACTGCAAAACCTGCAAAACTGTCCATGGAACAGCAGAAAAATGCAGCAATTAAGCTGCAGCTCCACAGCCAACACCTTCCCAAAATTCTCCTCTAGAAACACCACACAGCACAAAAGAAAGCAGCTTTCTGTTGCAGCAACTTCAACATGCCTACACTTCACGGCCAGCCAACCAAACACTGCAATCACTGCATGAAACTCCTGGAAACTAAAAAAAAAATGCCCAAGCTTCATAATCAACAAAAAAAACTGTACAAAGTTCTCCCGGAAACAGCAAAAAAACATAAACTGCACAAACTACACAAGCTGCAGAAAACTCCTAAACATTTTACAAACTGCAAGTGCAAAGACACAAAACTCCCGACAGTCCTACCAAAAATTAAAATTCAGCCTTGATCTGCATTAAATTAGGAAATCTGTTCAAATCTGGTTGAGTCAAAAAATAAATCAGAAACATAAAAAAAAATAGTTCACTACAAAATTAAATTAACTTCTACCTATGATGGAAAATCCGAAAATGGAGAAGAAACACTAGACCATAGTCATCTAAAGAAACTAAATTACAAAATAGAATCTAACATAATTTTCTTTTGCAGCTTTCTTACAAATATATTTTCATCAATTCAAATATATTTCCATACAGACCAAACAAAAGTGTATAGTTCTTTATACTTAAACACAGAGAACAAAGAATAATGAAAGTGAAAAATGTAGGAAGAAAAAATTAAAGTGAGAAATTGTAAGACTCTAATTATAGTAAATTAAAAATATGAGAGCCTTTAAGCCAATACCTATGCTAAAAAATATGCTACGCCATAGCACACACCAAGCTAAATTGGTATGAATCTTTCTGTTTTTTTTTTTCAATTCAGTTCCTAATTTGTACCATGGAAGACATCAATAAACTGGAATCAAGGTAAGAGGACATAACAGGCCACACATTCCAGATAGGTTTCCATGTATCAAGAATTTCAGAGGACCACATTAACCTAAAGGCTATTTAAAAAATTTGAAACAAGTCCTACAGAGAGAGAATTATATCTAAATCAAACAAATAAATGTATCACATGCATGATTAAGGTTAAAAAACAATACATAAGCTTAAACATGAAAGAAGATTCTTATACTTCAAGGAGGAATGGCCAAACCTCTGCTCTAATACTTGGATCAACACCCTGCATTACAGAATGAAGAATGAATACTCACAACAATATGAAGAAAGAGAATGATAAAACAAAGTGGTCACAATTGAAAATTATATGGAATGAATAAGTCGACATATAAGTCTGATCAAATTTTTAATAACATACCCCAGTACGGACTTTCTTCAGAAACTTGACACCACCTTCAATAAGTCTTCCATTGGTGTAAATAAACTCTTCCATTGTTTGGCAAGAAGCGCATGTTTTCTTCTCCTACGGGACAAGGGTGATTTAAGAGTACCCTTGAAAAAGAAGAAACAAAACAAATAAATATCTTCATAAAAGGGAATGGAAAATAACAATTATAATTGGAAAAACAATGCAGAACAAAAAATGGAAACATCAATAGGCAATGCACATATACACAATAGGCTAGTGAAATTTTGGAGAACTTCATAACAGAAAGAAAATAAAAGATAAAAGCACAAGCTTCTTTCCATAAACATTGAGATGTGCAAACAAAACAAAAGCAAACGGGAAAAGGCAACACTCTTAACTTATCAACACTAACACTTACACTTTAAATTGGTCATCCCTGCAATTATTCAGATATGACTCAGTCCATTTGTAAAATAAAAATGACAAGGTGCCACCATTTGTTTGGTGAAGAGACACAAGATAAGACATGGAATAATAATATTTCAAGACAAAAATCAAACCATCAGAAACACCAAATTGAATCTTGCATGTATCGGTCTCTTTTTTTGGGGTGGTTATTCGCCTCTACCCTAGCCTCCTGGACACAAGAACTCCAACTGTTAACCCTTAAATAACTTTTGCAGGACAAACAAATTGACTCCATTATTAATAAATGACAAACCCCCCCAAGAGTGGCTCTTAGGATCGACATGCAACAAAAACCACAAATCACGAGTGTTAGTAGAGTTAATTGAAATGCTACCTTCTGTCAGTAGAGTGAAGGGCGTTTGGAATGGTGGATGGCGACGACTTGGTGCAACTATGGTGGCGGCTATGGTGGCGGCTAAAATTGGAGAATGTGGTGGCTAACGTTTTCAAAATTGAAAGAAAATTTGGGGAGAATTTTCTTGGGTCCCTAGTTTAGGGAAATTGAAATTGATTTGATTTGTTTGAGGGAAAGTGGAGATTTCAAATTTTAGGGTATTTTGAAATTTTTTTTATTTTTTAAGTTTTGGGGGGAAGTGATGTGGCAGTTTGGTGAGGTGGCAGATGAGATGACATTTGCCATGTCAGCTGCCATGTCATAATGTGAGAGAATGGTGTAAGAGGGTGGTGTAAAGCTAGTTTTACTCCTACACCTCTGTTTTATATGTGTACAGTAGAGTAAGTTGAAGACTAAAGTAAAGAGAAGAAGTTGACTTAGGCTAACTACTTAAAACACTAGTAAAAAGCGACAGCATATAAAGTATCACTTTAAGTAAGTGAAGGATAGTTGTGACATTTTACTTCTTTCCGCTTCCAGCATTTGTCTTTCATAGTCAATATCCCCCCCTCAAGCTAAACTGCCCTGCAGTTTGAGCTTGTTAAAAAAAACTTTGGCTCGGCAATAAACAAATCCCATCACTCTGCAGTAAAATGAATTGAAACTCCAACTTCACTACACTTCAGATCATATTTGTAGTAGATCTCAACTTCATTCTGCTTCAATAGCTGCTCTGCATTGCAAATCACATCTTCATAACCTTCAGTGTGTCAATCTGAACTGTTAATCCTCAACTACTACACAAACTCAAGATAGGAACTTCACCTCACTAAACCAACAGTACCAGCTTCAGTTTATCAACAACTCCACCTTATCTACTACACAAACTCAATGAAAGGAACTTCACTTCAGTAAACCATCAGCAACAGCTGAAAAGGAACTTCACTTCAGTAAACCAAACAGTATCAGCTTCAGTTTATCAACAGCTAAATTCTGCTTCAGTATGCCAACATCAACAATAGCAAATTATCAACAACTTTCACTTCAATTTTAATCTCAGCTGCTAACAACAAACTCAATCTCAACTACTAGACGACACCACCCCCAAAAAAAACAAAACAAAAAAAATTTACTTCAGTGTACTATCAGTAACAATAAGAACTTGACCTCAGTATACTAACAGCAACAACTTCACTTGAAGCTACTGGTCACAACTCCAATTAACAGACTATTCATGCACAACTTCAATTGTGGAGAGGGGCCTCAAAGGTTAGAATGAATTAGTTCAAGAGGCTTGGAAGCTCCACTAGAAGAATATGGAAAAATAGATTGTGCAATCTACCAAATTGACATGCTAAGCAAAATGGCAAAGACTTAACAAGGTTTATTATGCATTTAATTGTGCAAACACAGTGCTCAAAACTTGTTCATTGGGGGGTCCAAGTCTCTTATGTCATAGCATTGCTTTTAACTTGTCAGTACACAAAGCTTGACGGCTAAAAACATAAGTTTTCAAGTTAAAAGCTTGACGGCTAACAACATAACTTTAACCCTAAATTCTCATTCCTAAGAGAAGCGTTACATTCTAAAGTATTAAGAGAAACATCAGAATTTTTATATGTAGCAACATTGAAAACAGTTGAGCAAGAAGGTTTAGAAAAATCGGTAGATGACACATTCTGCAAACAGCAAGCATCAGAGGAAAGAGAAGACTGAAGTCAGCCTGAGTATGGATAGTAGAAGCTGGAACAAGAGGAGGAGATAGAGGGAATCTTTAGTTGGTACAAACCAACTTTAAGCTCCCCCTTGTAACAACACTATCTTGGTGACTTTGTCCTTGATCATATAATGAACAGCAAGGAATTCAACTACACAATTATTATCCTTTGTAAATTTTGAAATCCTTTAGCAAATTTTTAGACATATGAGGAACACCGAGAACATTTTTTAAGATAAAAGAACATAGATTTCAAAGCACTTGGTAAAGTAAAACCTGTATGAGAAATGTTCAGACTCTCACAATTCCCAACTTGAGTTTGATCCTGGCCAGTGTAGCTTGCATTTACAAACAACTGACTCAAATCTGTTGTGACAAGATCAGTGGCTCTTGGCTTGATGTACCAAACTGGTTCTCTGACTGTAGCTGAAGCAGTTGTTGCATAATTATTAGAAACATTGTGAGTAGACAAAGAGGCTTGAATTGAGGAATTATAACCTTGAGCTGGAGAAACTTGATGTGAAATCATAGCTGGTGAGACATTGCATGCTTGAACAGCCATATTAGGTTGAGGAGAACTGCAGTGTGGCTTGACTTACCACATGGTAAATAGGCTTATTTCTATAATTAGAACCTCTACCGTAATCTCTTCCTCCTCCTGAAAACTGATTAGACTGAAATTGCTGAGAATATTGAGGAACAAAATTCACATGTTGAGCTAAAAGAGCTGAGTGAGAGGTAGGATTAAAGTATTGAAATTGGGAGTTTGCTTAAGTACTATGGAACAGGATTATAGCCAGCAACACTAACACCTTTATGACCAAAACTAGGACTATAGTCCGCATCAGCGGCACCTTGATGATTAACAACATTATCATTTGATTTCTGGTTCTTATTCTAACCAAACTTATAGTTGACATATACGCTAAACTAACCAAATTCACCTAATCTCCATTGAAGTGAAAACTAATAGCAGCTGATAGCAAAGCATTATTCTTTTCTAATTGTAACTCATACTTTCGTAACAAATATTGTGCCTTTTGCAATGATATTCTTCCAAAGCTAGAAGTAATGTTAACTACAACAACAACGAACTCAGGACAAATCCAGTATGTAATTCAACAAATCCTCATCAGTTATCACACAACCATAGGCAGGTAGTACATCGTCAACATATTGTTTCATTTTTAGCATGTATTCACTCCTAGTTAGGTTTTCTTTCCTAGTAGATTGTAATAAGCTCCTAATATGTAGAGTTTTAGCTTTAGTCTCCCAAACAAATTCTTCTTCAAGTGTAAGCCAAATTTTAGAAGCTAATTGACGTTTAGAAACTAGCCTAAATATCGATTCAGAGATAGAAGCAAAAAGCCAACTCAGTAGACATTTGTCGATTCTCTTCCATAACGAATATTTAGGATTGACCTTCTTCATCATTGCACTAGTTGAAAAACCTTCTGAACTGACCTTCAAGAACGGAGGTGGACAAACACTCAAACCAGTGATGTGATCTTCAAGCTCTGAGCTGACAACAAATAAAATCTGAGATCTCCAAAGTCGATAGTTGTCACGATGCAATTTGGGGTAATAAATTGCAATGTGGAAGAGAATAAATTGTCTGGGATCGATTGAACAGGTCAAGAGTAATACTTTTCATCAAGTATGATTTTCCTTAAGAGATAAGCATGGGTCTGCTTTCCAATATCACGGTTTCTCAGATTTGAAGCTGCTGAAGCAAAGCAGTAACATTAACGGAATCAATCATAAATTGTTGTCTCTGCATCTCATACAAAAGCATTAATCCTTCATCATCCAACCCATTCTGAACGAAATTAGAAATCATTGTATTCCAAGAAACAACATCCCGTTCCAGCATATTATCAAAAACTTTAAATGATGTAAGGACAAAGCCGCATCTTGAATACATCACAATAATTGCATTCAATACAATAACTGGCAACGTTGCCAAATTCTTAATTATATAGGCATGCAACTGTTAAGCTAAGTCCAATCGCTGCAATGTGAAACTGCAGTTAAGACCGATAAAAAAAGTCACCTCATCAAAATCAATTTCATCTGATAACATACCCGCCGATCATAGTGTTCCAAACCTCAGTGTTTCTCTCCAAACAACAGAAAAAATCTTCCTTGTGAAATCAAGACAACCAAGCTCAGCATACATGAAAATAGCCGAACTCACAACAAACAAATCATTTACATATTCATTTCCCAATTTAACAAGCAATCCATTAAGTACGTTACCGTTCTTATAGTCCCATAAAGTCGCCAAAGCCGGGAAAACATTAACAAAACTAACAGTACCGGGTGTAATTTACTTCTTCATCATCATCCTAAATTGCCTAATCGCTTCTGCATATCTCTGTCTTTACGTAACATGAAACCATAGTATTCCACGCAACAACACCCAAATAACATTTCTCCTTTTCATCGTATCAAATACTTTACAAACTAAACCATACTTTGAATAATCAAAATCAGAATAACCACACCCACCAATTTCACTATCCACCACAGAACTCAAACAAGTAGAGTACATATTCAACAGAGAGTTATACACAATCCTACTGGGGTTCAATAAGCCCCTAATTAAACGGAAATGAACAGCTTTACCGACTGTCAAATTGCGTGTCGCGGCAAAAGCCTTGAGAGCCGAAGAGTAAGTATAGTTATCATACAAAGCATAAGAAGCGGATTTTTTCATCTAGGCATAGAACAAAATGGCATCTTGTGGCATTTTGTTGCAAATAAAACCAATAATGATGTTGTTCCAAAGGACGGTTGTTGGGCGGGGAACTGTGTCGAACAGTTGGCGGGCTAAATGAGGTTGGCCTTCCTTGCATATTTTGCTAAGACGGAAATGAATTGTGGGGGTTTTGAGTTTGGGAAGTGGCGGCGAAAGGGAAGGGTGGCGGAGTGGTTGTGGGTGGTGGCGTAAAAGTGGTGGCATATTTTCCAATTATGATTAATGTAATTTATGTTTAATACAGTATATAATATTGGCTTTTTTTTCTAACATAAATACATTTATTAAAAACTAATATATTTTTAATTATTATGTAACTAATAATTAAAAAAAAGAAGTCAAAAGATGAAAGTGTTAGTTGTCAACGTTGATTAACGGAAATCAAAACACTGTTCAACACAGACCAAATACACGGTTTTGTGACCAAATACAACCCCTTCTTCAACCTCAATGCTTCTTCGCCAACGCCTCACAACTCTCACTCGCCAATGTCGCCATCTCTCCACTTCCCCTTCATCCACCAAAATCCCACTTCTCTACACGCACACAAATGACAACCAAAACGACGCCGTCACTCTCCAACTCCTCTCGTGGGGGAGAGGCGCCTCAGGCCAGTTGGGCGGTGGCATTGAAGAAGTGAGACTCTACCCAGCCCCAGTTGCAAACCTCAGTCTTTCTCTACCCTTTACCATCTCCCAAACTTCCGGTCGACTTGTTCAGAAAGATTCTGAAGTGGGTTCGGGTTCTAGTTTGAATATTTCATGTGGGTTGTTTCATAGTGGGTTGGTTGTGGATGGAAAGCTGTGGGTTTGGGGGAAAGGAGATGGTGGGAGACTTGGTTTTGGGCATGAAAATTCTGTGTTTGTGCCTAGTTTGAACCCTTATTTGGGTGATGATCCTGTTCAGTGTGTTGCTCTTGGTGGAGTTCACTCTGTTGCTTTGACTTCACTTGGGAAGATTTCCACTTGGTCAGTGAGCATTTAACAACTCTACATTCATTATTTGTTCATTGATTGAGTGTTTGTTTGGTTTGTGAAGGTTTCAACATCGGTTGCTTAGGCATAAATTAGCAAGCTTATTGAATTATTAGAAGTGTATGTATGGTTGAGTAATCACAGGTTAAAAAGTGCTTTTTTCAGAAGTAAATTAGCAAAAAGGCATACAAAAACAATCACTTTTATTTATGATTTGCAGCAAGATGTTGTTTTGTTTGGAGTCCATACCAATTATTGATCTTAAATTTGGAGGGATGAATCTTGCAGGGGTAATTGTAATACTCTAACCAAAAAAATTTTGGGTATGGTAATTTAATATTGTTAAAAGAGCTTATTGGGGAAGTTAGTTGACATGACATAGCACTCTCCTTGAATTGCAACCAAAGGACTAATAAAACAGAAAGCAAAAGAGCTTTTATCAATATATGGAATCGCATTTGATCAACAGAGCATTTTTCCTTTCTTATTTAGTAAAATGGAGATGTTGAAGCAACTAAGTGTTGTTATTCAAGATTTAGAATATAACTATGTCAGTTTAACTGGTTGGCCTGATAATTAATGATGTGCTTGTGCTTGATTGGATAAATATCAGGAGAAGAGAGTTGTGTGCACATATTCATCACATTGTTGTGTTCACTAACGTGTTTTTAGCCTGATAATACAATGGCTCTATCATTAAAAGTTTGCAGGGGTTATGGTGGTTTTGGTGCACTTGGACATTCTGTCTATCATAGAGAGTTGTTTCCTAGATTGGTGGAAGGTTCTTGGAATGGGAAAATACGGCACATCGCAACCAGTGGAACACATACTGCTGCAATAACTGAATCAGGTTGTTCTTCTTAACTGACCCTGTTTTTTGTATAGAAATTTCTTTACATGTATATACTATTCGGTTTGCATTTTAGATATAGGCTGCTTAACCTGGACTAAATTTATATGAGTTTTGATTTGGACCTTCGGAAACAGCCCTCTTGAACTCATAATGTGGAAAACATATCAATCTAGTACTGCAGAACAAATTGAATGGAGCATATTTCAAATGTCTGTAGGTTTATGTATTCTTGCATTTATGGGTTTCTAGTTGTTCTTTATGAGAAGATGATTCATATTGCCTTCATATTTGTTATGGAAAGAATAAAGAAAGAGGGCTGTCAAATATCTTAATCCATCTACTATTGAATATAGGGGAACTTTACACTTGGGGTCGAGATGAAGGAGATGGAAGACTGGGCCTTGGTCCTGGTCCAGGCCCTAATGAGGGAGGTGGACTTAGTATCCCTTCTAAGGTCAAAGCATTACCTGTATCTGTGGCTGCTGTTTCTTGTGGTGGCTTTTTTACAACAGTGCTGACAGAGGAAGGGCAACTTTGGAATTGGGGAGGTAAAGATATCAACTCTTTTGTCTTATTTTCTCTCCTTATCTCTACCCAATTGCAGTTTAGTTACTTTCATTTATTTGTTCGGAATAGTTTCACAATTCTGGACATCACTCTCTTAAGTTTTCAACTTTGATGAAATTCCATTTATCTCTGCTTGTGTAACATTACAATGACATCATATTACACATTGTCATGTGTTCTGTTCAGCAAGTTCTAACTATGAGCTTGGAAGAGGTGATAAGGTTGGTGGTTGGAGACCCAAGCCAATTCCTAGCCTTGAAGGTGTTCGTATCATTCAGATAGCAAGTGGTGGCTATCACTCCCTTGCATTAACTGGTAAAATAATTGCTTAAATTCATGATTGCCGTGGCAACGTTATTAAATCCATTCCTCACTTGTCACCCCCTCCTTCCTATTCTAGGCTGTATACTAATATTGGTTTTCATTTTTTATGTATAATTTCAGATGAAGGCAAAGTTCTTTCTTGGGGATATGGTGGACATGGTCAGTTGGGTCATTCTTCCACCGAAAATCAGAAAGTACCTGTGGTGATCGAGGCTTTAGCTGATAAGCGTGTAGTCTACATCGCTTGTGGGGGCTCATCCTCAGCAGCCATAACAGGTCCTTGATATTTCCATCACCCTTCAATCCTACAATCTTCCCAAGTATCTATAGTTATCCGATCTCATAATAGCACAGAAATGAGGTTTGAGGATATCCTTTAGTATTCTATCTTTTAGTATTCAACTAAGTTGAAAGATACTTAAATTTAATAAAATCAAATATTTGGATATCATTATAGAACAATAATTTTATATGCAAATAAAATAAATAAAACTCATGATTATATATTTGTTTTTACCATATTGTTTGATAATTTGCTATATATTCAGATAAAGGGAAGTTGTACATGTGGGGAAATGCCAAAGATTCTCAATTAGGAGTTCCTGGGTTGCCAGAGGTACAACTTTGTCCTGTTGAAGTCAAGTTTCTAACGGAGGATGATGGATTGGGACCCCACAAGGTGTTATCTGTTGCAGTTGGTGCATCTCATGCTATGTGTTTGGTTTCAAGGTCATGTTGTTAAAGATGGTCTACTAATTGAAAGGTTTTCTCAACTCATATAGACACGACAAGCAAGTATGTATCGTTTAACAGCTCAAACAGAGGCTAGAACAGATGTGTAGAATCTGAGGATAGGATAAGTTCTTTAAGTTACTAAAATATTGCCAAAGCATTTAGGAGGTGAATTCAGGTTACTGACTGGTTAGTCAATAAGTGGAGCTTCACCTTGACAATTGCTGACTCATAACTGCTTTTGTTTGAATCCCTTTAATGAATTAAATTATCTGGGAGGACTAGAGAATTTTGGCATTATAAGCTCCTGTCACAAATGCAAGTTACCTTCTTAATTGTTCCCTCTCATTGTATGCATCATCTCATTACATATTAGTTTATTGACATTCCATTTTGTTGAAAGTTTATTGCAAACATGACTACTTTTTCCTTTTAATGTTGATCATATTGCTCAGTTGCTTTTATTTGAAGTCGGCATGAGAAAGATTTGCGAGGAATTTTAATAAGAAAGCATGCAAATAAATTATGTTTGCTCAGGTGCATTTGATGCCCTACTACGAATATCCATTGGTTTTGTTGTATGATCTTTGATGCTCTGGAACTGTGGACAATATTATAAAGTGATAAATTTAAAGTTGGGTATATTTTCGAGAAAAACATAGAATATCACAAGATATGATGTTAGTCATGTCACAAGTCCATGTATATATGTTGTCTGAGAATTTTTTTTCTTTACCATCCATTTTTATAATCAATGCGATCGGTGATTAAACTGATTATCTATGTAGTATGCATATATTGATTTGTGATATCATTAATGCGGTATCCCATGGTAACATAAACTTTTTCGTTCTTGAAGAAGTTAAAGGGTAGAATTTGTCTCAATGTTGGCAGATCTCATAGAAGTTCCTTATGTAGACCCTCCTTCACTGCAAAAATCTAAAGTTTCCAGAGAAAAACTTGTGACTGATCATAGAGGGAGTTACAAACCTTATGTTAAAGAAGCTATTATTAAGAATGTTCTTTCAAACACTAACTCAGCTCCACTTGCTGGGTTGGTGTTTGATATGTTTTGTTCATCAATTGTAGATGTGGGGAATGAACTCGGTGTTCCTTCTTATTTGTTCTTCACTTGTAATGCAGATTTTCTTGGTCTCATGTTGTACCTTCCAGGTCGAGATGATGAAGTTGGAAGAGAGTTTGAAGAGTTTGATTCTGATTATATAATTCCTGGTTATGTTAATCCAATTTCTAGCAGAAATTTTCCTTTGTTTTTGTTTAACAAGTATGGTGGTTATGATACATTTGTGAAGCATGGAAGAAGATTCAAGGAGACCAAAGGGATTATTGTCAACACATTTGAGGAGCTGGAGGCTCATGCTGTTAAGTGTTTGTTGAATGATTTTGATCATATGCCACCTGTTTACACAGTTGGACCGATGATTGATCTCAAGAGTGAGAGTGACAAGTTAGTTCTAGATGTGACAGAAAGAGATAAGATCCTGAAATGGCTTGATAATCAACCTGATTCATCAGTTGTTTTCTTGTGCTTTGGAAGCCAGGGGAGCTTTGGAGAAGAGCAAGCGAAACAATTGCAGTCGGATTGGAGCAAAGTGGGGTGAGGTTCTTGTGGTCAATACGGAAGCCACCACCAAAGGATAAAGTTAGAAGGCCTAATGATTACAAGAGTGATTATCTCCAGGAGGTTTTGCCAAATGGGTTCTTGGAAAGAACAAAGAAGATTGGTTTGGTTTGTGGATGGGCGCCACAAAAGGCGGTGTTGGCTCATAAATCAGTAGGGGGATTTGTGTCACACTGTGGGTGGAATTCAATCTTGGAAAGCTTGTGGTTTGGTGTTCCAACTGTGACATAGCCTATGTATGCTGAGCAACAGATTAATGCATTCCAAATGGTTAGAGATTTGGGATTGGGTGTGGAGTTGAGATTAGATTACAAGATCATGAATGGGGAAGTTGTGGTCGCAGATGAGATAGCAAGAGCTATCAAATGTGTGATGGAGAGTGATAATGAGGTGAGGAAGAGGGTTAAAGAGAAGAGTGAAAAGAGCAGATTAGCAGTAATGGAGGGTGGATCTTCATATGCTGCATTTGGAGACTTGATTGATGATATGTTAAGAAACAAAACCATGAAAGAAACATAGTCTTGTTTATTCATAGTTAATCCATTTTCCTTAAAAGAGTTTCAAGTTTGAAAGTTCTCCATGAAATATTTTTGTCTACTATTGTTTCATTTTCTATGTTGTTAATGGAGCTTCTTGTACTGAATTTTAGATTTTTACTCGATTTATGTTGAGTTGATTTTAACTTTTATGTTTGTGACTTCACATAACTATAAGATGAGTAAACAAATAAATTTAGTTGGTTATCCCAACTAAAAGTTTACCACCTTAGGAAAAAAAAATTATTTGTATAAACACATGAAACAGAATCTTTAAAACTAAGAAGAGTTCAAATCATGAGCAGGTGATATAAATATTTCAATTGGATAGTAACTCTGAACTCTCGAAGTCTTTCTGATATATTATAAGTCTCTCAAGTATAAATATTTCGATGATCAACCTGATTTATCAGTAGTTTTCTTCTGCTTTGGAGGCCTGGGGAGCTTTGATAAAGAGCAAGTGAAAGAAATAACACTTGGCCTGGAGCAAAGAGAGCATAGATTCTTGTGGTCATTACGGAAGCCACCACTAAAAAATAAATATGAAGGTCCTAGTGATTACAAAGGTGATGTCCAGAGGTTTTGCCAAAAGGGTTCTTGGAGAGGACAAAGGAGACTGGTTTGGTGTGTGGATGGACCACACAAAATGAGGTGTTGTCTCATAAATCAGGAGGATTTGTTTCACATTGTGGGTGGAATTCAGACTTGGGGAGCCTCTGGTTTGGTGTTCCAATGGCAAAATGGTCAATGTATTCTAAGCAACAGATAAATGCATTCCAAATGGTGAAAATTTTTGGAGTGGCTGTAGAGTTGAGATTGGATTATAGAAATATTAGTGGAGAAGTTGTGTCAGCAGATGAGATAGCAAGAGCTATAAAATGTGCGATGGAGAATGATTATGAACTGAGGAAGAAGGTCAAAGAAGCGAGTGAAAAGAGCAGATCAGTAGTAACGAATGGTGGATCTTCATTTGCTGCATATGGATGCTTGATTGAGGATGTATTAGGAAACATGTCATGAAGAAGAGGATATATGTTTAGTGAAATATTATATGTACTATTAAAAAGATTTTCATTCTCTAAATAAGTCTGAGGATATATGGTATTAGCTTTAAGATAAGTTAGAATAGTAATATTAATTACAGAAACAACAGAACTAGAGTTGCCATGTAGCATTATGCAATTATTGGGGATCAATCAACTTCATTCATAAGATTAAGAAGAATAGATGAACTTGTGTAAAAGGAGAACAATTTCATTCATTGAACTCAATTAAAACATACATCTTACATTCCCTTTTATAGGTTTTAAAAGGATAACTGAAAAATAGCTTACAACAACACTTACAAGAAGTTACAGAATAATAAAAACTGAAAATAACTTCATTTGGTTTTCTCTAAAACGGAAACTCTAAACCATGCCTCGGCACAATGCCTAGGCATCAAGCATTCTGAAATTTTAGTTCCAACTTCTTCCTTGTGTGCCACGGCATGCGTCCCTTCTGCTTGTGTGCTGTGAGCCCTTCTACCAAAAACGTGTTCATTATTTAACAGATACTTCCTCATTGCTCAGAAACTATTGGCCTAATAACACATACTGTTAAGGAAATGACTTCTAGCCGCTTCTCTTGCCTACCATATTCAGTAGATGCTAAGATTATACCAGTTGACCAAGGTGATATAAATGGTGACAAAGGTTCCTTAAATCAAGACACTACAGCTACAAGATATTTAAGGTATCAATCTGTTGACCTGTAAATTGATTCAATCTCCCTTAATTGTCTCAATTATGTAAATCTTGTAAATTTCTCCATATTTGTACTCTTCTATTTATACTGAAATTTAACTCTCTCTAATCTCATCTTGAATTAGAGATTTCCAAAGACTATTGAATTGTTTTACCCGTAGTTTGATTATGACCTCTTGACTATTTCTTAAATAAGTTTTCGAGAGTTGTAGAGGTATATACATCATGTACTGTACATTTAACCAATAAATTTCTAAAAAGGAAAAATATACTTCATCTTCTGTCATCACATTTACCACCAACAATGAAGATAGCTGAGCTTGTGTTCATCCCTGGACCAGGCGCTGGCCAACTAGCTCCCCAAATTGAGTTTGCAAAGCGCTTGTTAGATCGAGATGAACGTTTCTCAGTGACTGTTCTTCGCATGGATTCTCCTTTTGGCACCTCTCCTACAGCTGCATGCACCAAATCACTTGCAGAATCTATTATTTCAATAAGGTTAATCAATCTTCCTCCTCCTGTAGACTTCTCTCCTTCACAAGAGGTTCATAAATCTGTAGAACATTTTTTAATTGAGATTATAGATTGTCATAGAGCTTGTGTTAAAGAAGCTATTGTCAAGCATGTGCTTTCAAACTCTAAGTCAGTTCCATTTGCTCGGTTGGTTGTTGATTTTCTTTGTACATCAATGAGAGATGTGGGAAATGAACTTGGAGTTCCTACTTATTTGTTCTTCATGTCTAGTGAAACTTTTCTTGGTCTCGTGTTGTACCTTCCAATTCGACATGATGAAGTAGGAAGAGAAATTGAAGAGTTTGGTGGTGAGTTGGTGATCCCTAGTTATATTAATCCAGTTCCAAGCAGTGGTCTGCCTGAAGTTTTTTTGAACAAGCATGGTGGCTACACTACAGTTATGAACCATGGAAGAAGATACAAGGAGACCAAAGGGATTATTGTCAACACATTTGAGGAGCTGGAATCATGCGATTAAGTCTTTGATGAATGATTTTGATCATGTGCCACCTATTTACAGAGTTGGACCGGTGATTGATCTCAAGGGTGAAAGCAATAAGTTAGCTTCGGATGAGAAACAAAAAAGGTGATGAGATCATGAAATGGCTTGATAATCAACCAGATTCATCAGTTGTTTTCTTGTGCTTTGGAAGCCAAGGGAGCTTTGGAGAAGAGCACGTGAAAGAAATTGCAGTTGGATTGGAGCAAAGTGGGGTGAGGTTCTTGTGGTCATTACGGAAGCCACCACCAAAGGATAAAGTTGAAAGGCCTAGTGATTACAAGATTGATCATCTCCAGGAGGTTTCGCCAAATGGATTCTTGGAAAAAACCAAGGAGATTGGTTTGGTTTGTGGATGGGTGCCACAAAAGGAGGTCTTGGCTCATAGTTCAATAGGGGGATTTGTATCACATTGTGGGTGGAATTCAATCTTGGAAAGCTTGTGGTTTGGTGTTCCAATTGTGGCATGGCCTCTGTATGCTGAGCAACCGCTTAATGCATTCCAAATGGTGAAAAATTTGGGACTGGCTGTGGAGTTGAAAGTGGATTATAGGATCATGAATAAGGCTGTTGTGGTTGCAGATGAGATAGCAAGAGCCATAAAATGTGTGATGGAGAGTGATAATGAGGTGAGAAAGAAGGTGAAAAGAAGAGTGAAAAGAGCAGATTAGCAGTGATGGAGGGTGGATCTTCATATGTTGCATTTGGAGACTTGATTGATGATATATTAAGAAACATAGCCATGGAAGAAGCATATAGTTTTAGTTGATCATATTTAGTCCCTAATGATGTATGGATTTGTTCCATTTGCCTTAAAAGAGTTTCATTTTGAAAGTTCATGAATCTTTTTGTTTACTGTTGGTATTGTACTCAATTTGTGATTTCTCATCGGTATATGTTGAGTGTATTTCAACTCACATCATATGTATTTGACTAATATTTGTACATTACATATGTTTTTTTCCCTCGCTAGAAATAATTTATTACATTAACATGTTTAACATGACTTTATAAAAGACTTAATTCTAGATTAGTGTTCTACATTTCTCACTCATCTAGAATAATATGGAAAAATAGATTGTGCCTTTTGCAAATGATAGACTTCCAAATCTAGAAGTAATGTTAACTACCACAACAACGAACTCAGGACAAATCCAGTATGTAATTCAAGAAATCCTCATCAGTTATCACACAACCACTAGTAGGTAGTACATCATCAACATATTGTTTCATTTTTAGCATGTATTCACTCCTAGTTAGGTTTTCTTTCATCGTATCAAATACTTTACAAACTAAATCATACTTTGAATAATCAAAATCAGAATAACCACACCCACCAATTTCACTATCCACCACAGAACTTAAACAAGTAGAGTACATATTCAACAAAGAGTTATACACAATCCTACTGGGGTTCAATAAGCCCCTAATTAAACGGAAATGAACAGTTTTACCGACTCTCAAATTGCGTGTCGCGGCAAAAGCCTTGAGAGCCGAAGAGGAAGTATAGTTATCTCACAAAGTATAAGGAGCGGATTTTTTCATCTGGGCATAGAAGAAAATGGCATCTTGTGGCATTTTGTTGCAAATAAAACCAATAATGATGGTGTTCCAAAGGACGGTTGTTGGGTGGGAAATCGTGTTGAACGGTTGGCGGGCTAAATGAGGTTGGCCTTCCTAGCATATTTTGCAAAGGCGGAAACTAATTGTGGGGTTTTTGAGTTTGGGAAGTGGCGGTGAAAGGGAAGGCTGGCGGAGTGGTGGTTGTTGGAGTCGCACACCGTCTAAGCACGCTTAAACCTATTGATTTATAAGAGAAGGTAATCCTCCCATTCAATAAGGTCTTATTAGGTGAGGAGTCAGACTCCACCTCATATTCTATCATGGTATCAGAGCCCAGGTTCAGTTGAGCTGAGTGTTTGACCTAGCGGGTAAAGAGTTAGAGCCGACAACTACCTTACAGGCATGACCCAACATATGAGCTTGACCGTGAGGAGAAGTGTCTAAGTCCCACACCGACTAGGCACGCTCAAACCTACTGGTTTATAAGAGAAGGTAATCCTCTCATTCAACAAGACGCTCAGTTCAGTTGAGCTGAGTGCTTAACCAACGGATGAGGAGTTAGAGCCGAAAACTACCTTACAAGCATGACCCAACATATAGGCTTAACTGTGAGGGGAAGTGTTTGACTCCCACACCTACTAGGCACGCTCAAACCTACTGGTTTATAAGAGAAGGTAATCCTCCCCTTCAACAAGACCTTATTGGGTGAGGAGTCAAACCTACCTCAAATTCTATTAGTTGTGGATGGTGGTCGAGAAGGGAGTAGCACATTGAGTTTTATGTCATAATAGATGTTGTAAAGCTTGAGTTAGTTATCGTAAATTTATGTGTATTCATAGATAACAGTCATAAGACCATCACTTAACTGAACCATATACAAAATTACTATCTGTTTGGTGATTGGGAAAACTAGAGAGAAGAAAAAGATCTGACTTGTTGAGATTAATGTTTTTAGTGTTTGAGTCAACTTTCAGATGTACAAGATTTGTATGCATTCAAGTTGCTTCCTTATTTATTTATTGGGTTGGTACTCAAAATTATACAGTATCAAAATATTTTATAAAGAAAATTATTTATGGTGCCTCTCAAATTTTCTTTGGACATTAGACAAGTGAGTTGAATATGTTTGTATTTTGTGCATTAAAAAATGTTTTTAGTGGAGAACAGTTTAGAGTGTGAATCAAAATTTCATAAAAACAAATAGTGGTAATGATTGTCCTTTGTGGTTCAATGATTTATTGAAGTGTTGTGCCGAAAGCCAGGAACATTATGTATGCTACCAGTGATCGTACAAATGCAGTCAGTTCAACCCCATTGGTCAGTAACATGTTCCTGCCTTCCAATTCTTAGTTATTTTTTTTAAATGTTATGAACAATAAACTATTAAGGGGAAATTTGATGTGATAATACGGAGACACCCTTTTAATAGGAACTTGATATCTGATATTTTGTGCTTTTCTTTTTACTTCATCATCATGTATAAAGTTTCTGGAATTCGGTAGTTACATGGTTTATCATTAATGGCTATAAGAAGAGTGTTTTAATAGACTCCATTATTTTGCAAACTGCATTAGCTTGGTGGACAAATTTAATTGTAGAAGTCAGAAAGAAAAGAAAGGGGAAGAGAGAAAGAAAATCCGAAGAAGAAAGAAGACAAAGAAAGTATGCTATGGTGATATCTTTATGATTTCTTCTACTTTGGAAGTGTTTGTGTTTATATTGGTCCAATTCATACAAATTTAGCTATTCCAATTAAAAGAGGTATTGGCTTAAAGGCTCTCCTATTTTTAACCAACTACAATTAGAGTGTGACAATTTCTCACTTTAATTTGTTCTTCCTACATTTCTGACTTTCGTTATTCTTTGTTCTGTGTTCAAGTATAAAGAACTGTTATTCTTTGTTCTCTGTGTTTACGTATAAAGAACTATAGAATTTTGTTTGGTCTGTCTGGATATATATTTGACTTGATTGCTGGATACCCAAGCATGTGGGATTTCATGTTGCAGTTTCTGCAATTTCTGGGAGAGTGCTGCGTTTTTTGCAGGTTATGCAGATTTCATGTTTCTGCAGTGTCTGGGAAAGTGCTTTTTCTTTTGCCAGAAGTTGGCTGGAGTGATGCTGGTGCTTGTTGAGTTTGCTGGTAAGGATGCTGGAAGTTTGCTGCCCTCCTTCTGTGATTCTGGGACATTTTCTGCAGATTTTTGTTGCTGCAGTGTTGTGTTTGCTGGGAGTGATGCTGGGGCATGTTGGAGAAGCAGCAGCAGAAAAATGCATTTTTGGCCGAAAAATTGCAGAAGAAACCTGCAGTGGGAGAGTGCTGCATTTTATGCAGTTTTTCCTTTTCTGTTGATGCAGCAAGAATGTTGCGTTTTCTGTAGTCGTTTTGCAGAAAATGCAGTGTTTTGCCTACTGGTTGTTAAGTTTTGTTTAATTGATTGTTGTCTTCAAATGGACAAGTTTTGTTTTGTTAATTTTATATTACATTCAATCAGATATACTACACAATAATCTGCTATTTTGAATATATTATTTGATACATGATAAATAGACAGTAGGTATTTGCAGCTTCCTCTTATTATCTTTGTTTTATGTTTGTTTTAGAACTCATTCACGCTAACCTCAAATGTAGATACATAATACTGTTTGTCAAAGGTGGCTTGATGGTGATGAGTTTATTATATCATCAATGAAGGAAGTTGCAATAATATTCACAATTTTTGCAATAATAAACAAAAAAAATTAAATTAACTTCTGGCTGCTATTCATAAGCAATTAATCAAAACAGAAGAAATCAACCTTCAAAATATTCGCAATAATGAACAAAAAAATTGCTATTCCTAAGCAATTAATCAAAATATGAGAAATAAACAAACATCAAACATGTACACATTCTTTCAGGTTCCTTTTCCACAATTTTCTCACCCTCCCTGTCTCTCCTTCAATAACCAGATACAACACCTCCTAAATCACAAATCATCCAATAAAGTAAAAAATAAACTTAAAAAGCAAAACTAGAACGTTTATACTATCATTAACATATTTATTACAGTAATTATCAAAAGCTTCAAAGCCTCAACAAACGCTTCCTTGAGCAAAGGGTTCGAATCTGTAACTTATTGAGCATTGATGTCAAAATCTTTACCACACCTGATGAAAAAGAGTAACCATCAAACTCTAAACATATGGATAATATTCGAGCATATTTAGTGTAAGTCTTTACAATGCACAGAGCAAAAAAATTGCTAGATGCAGTTCAAAATAGTTAAATAATTTGGAAGTGCCATATGACAAAGATAAACACAAGATGTAGAACTTTTATCCAACCAAAAGAAAATGCATAATTATACACAGAACATAATGAATCTAATACGCCACAAAAGAACTCAACGATAAATGTAGTTGAATCTTCATTATAGAATATGAAGGTATTAAGGTAGCCAATCTTCATTATAGAATATTTTTAATGACCCACAAAACATAATAAATGTCGTTTCCAAAGTTGTTGATGCACTACAAGAAAAGAAAAGAGTATTAAGGTAGCCAATCTTCATTATAGAATATTTTTAATAACCCAAATCATATAAATATCAAAAGATTATTCAAGAAGCACTGCAACTGAATCTAACACAAACCAATATAAACATAACTTTGCAAGTCAATTGCAGAAATTTAAAGATTAACATTTAGACCATACCTTGCAAAAGAAAACATAATACAGAAAGTAGCATACATTATTGCAGAGGTATTACAACTCTGAAATTCAATTAAATCCATGACCTTGCACAGCTGAACTTATTGAAAGAAAATCAAGATGACTGATTTAGACATCTGGAAAACCAACTAATCCATACTAATCACTGCATTATTTAATTTTTTTCTGCAGATTGATAAAAATCTACTTCATTTCGTTGCATAGGAATCGTCCCACCAGCTTCCAGAATTTGTTTCTCAAGCTACAATCAACATAAGTAGACCAATAAATCTAGAGAAGATGCAGTATTTTCAAAACAAAAACATACACACAGGCTACAACCTGGAGCTGCCCAGAAACCACCCCCAAGCAAAAATATGGCAAGCAGTAATGAAACCACACCCAAGCAGTTACATGTATTTGTGTCATGGGAAACAAATAGGGGATAAATTGAAAGAAAACTAAAGAACCGTAAGCACTTGGAGTTGCTGCCCTTCAGCTGATGACCGTGAGCATGCAACTTCCTGAAACTCAAGTTCTTTTGATCCCTGTGCAAGATACAACAACAAATCAACTAGTTTTGTATATAGTTCAGTTAAGTGATGGTCTTATGACTGTTATCTATGAATACACATAAATTTACGATAACTAACTCAAGCTTTACAACATCTATTAGGACATAAAACTCAATGTGCTACTCCCTTCTCCACAAATAAATTTCCTTGAAGACTATCATAAACCTCTCCAAATTTCAGGTATTTATCAAAAACCTTCCCCTTCCAATCGACTAAATATGCCGTAATTGAACCAAGCCTCCACATGTTTCTTTCGTAATCAAAATACAACCAAAAAAAGCTATAGAACGATCAAGAAAACAAACACAAATCGCACGCATTAACACGATTATTTTCAATTTTTCATCAAACAAAACAAAGAAGAAGAAGAAGAATTTGATTACTGTTTTCTCGCGTTGAGAAGCCGTTTTTGAGAGAAATTGCGAGAAATTGGAGGGAAATTGCCACTGAAATTGAGATGAACGAGTCGTGAGAAATTAGAGGGGAGAAATCGGAATCGGTGAGTGGAGTGGAGTTGAGGAAGAGTTGAAGAAGAAGAGAGAGTTGGTGAAAGCCCTGGAAGGAAACTTGAGAGAATTGGAAGGAAATGTTTTTGGTTTCGTTTGTGTTTTGGCTTTTCGGGTGAGTTGAAGAGAACTGAAGTTTTTTTTGGTAGACGATAGCTGGCGGTGGTGGTGGTAGACGACAGACAACGGCGGTTCAAATTTGATTTTGGGAGAGATTTGATTTAGGGGAAGGAGAGCAATTTCAATTTTAGGGTTTCAATTTTGGGAGAGATTTTTTATCTAGGGGAAGGAGAGTTTGAATTTAGGGAAAATAATTTGGGGAAAGACATCATATTCGGGGGGAATGGAATTTGAATTTTTTCAGAACCCTTTTTTTTTTTTTTTTTTGGGAGGTGAGGTGTTAGCTCGCTGACGTGGCAGATGAGGTGGCACTGCCACATCATGATGTAAGAGGGCGGTGTAGGGAAGTGATGTAAAGGTAGCATTACTCCTGCAGTAAAATGAATTGAAACTCCAACTTCACTACACTTCAGATCATATTTGTAGTAGATCTCAACTTGATTCTGCTTCAACAGCTGCTCTGCGTTTCAAATCACATCTTCATAACCTTCAGTGTGTCAATCTGAACTGTTAATCCTCAACTACTACACAAACTCAAGATAGGAACTTCACTTCACTAAACCAACAGTACCAGCTTCAGTTTATCAACAGCTCCACCTTATCTACTACACAAACTCAATGAAAGGAACTTCACTTCAGTAAACCATCGGCAACAGCTTAAAAGGATCTTCGCTTCAGTAAACCATCAGCAACAGCTTAAAAGGATCTTCACTTCAGTAAACCATCAGCAACAGCAAAAGGAACTTCACTTCAGTAAACCAAACAGTATCAGCTTCAGTTTATCAACAGCTCAATTCTGCTTCAATATGCCAACATCAACAATAGCAAATTATCAACAACTTTCACTTATATTTTAATCTATTAACAACTTTCACTTCAATTTTAATCTATTAACAACTTTCACTTCAGTTTTAATCTCAGCTGCTAACCACAAACTCAATCTCAACTACTACACAAACTCCAAAAAATAATTTCACTTTCAGTGTACTAACAGCAACAACTTCAAGTACTTCACCTCAGTATCCTAACAGCAACAACTTCAATTGAAGCTACTGGTCACAACTCCAATTAACAGACTATTCATGCACAAATTCAGTTGTAGAGAGCGGCCTCGAAGGTTAGAATGAATTAGTTCAAGAGGCTTGGAAGCTCCACTAGAAGAATATGGAAAAATAGATTGTGCAATCTACCAAATTGACATGCTAAGCAAAATGGCAAAGACTTAACAAGGTTTTTTTATGCATTTAATTGTGCAAACACAGTGCTCAAAACTTGTTCATTGGGGGGTCCAAGTCTCTTATGTCATAGCATTGCTTTTAACTTGTCAGTACACAAAGCTTGACGGCTAAAAACATAATTTTTATTGATAGAACAATTAAGTGCAGATGGACGTACATGGAGCTGTATTGAACACAGTTTTACACTTTGACTCTAAATTCTCATTTCTGAAAGAAGCTTTACATTTTAACATATTATGAGAAACATCAGAATTTTTACATGTAGCAACATTGAAAACAGTTGGGCAAGAATGTTTAGAAAAATCATTAGATGGCACATTCTGCAAACAGCAAGCATCAGAGGAAAGAGAAGACTGAAGTGAGCCTGAGTATGGATAGTAGAAGCTGGAACAAGAGGAGGAGATAGAGGGAATCTTTAGTTGGTACAAACCAACTTTAAGCTCCCCTTGTAACAACACTATCTGGGTGACTTTGTCCTTGATCATATAATGATCAGCAAGGAATTCAACTATTGAATTATTATCCTTTGTAGATTTTGATATCCTTAGAAAATTTTTAGAAATATGAGGAACACAGAGAACATTTTTAAGATAAAAGAACATAGATTTCAAAGCACTTGGTAAAGAAGTAAAACCTGTATGAGAAATATTCAGACGCTCACAATTCCCAACTTGAGTTTGATCCTGGCCAGTGTAGCTTGCATTAACAAACAACTGACTCAAATCTGTTGTGACATGATCAGTGGCTCTTGAGTTGATGTACCAAACTGGTTCGCTGACTGTAGCTGAAGTAGTTGTTGCATAATTATTAGAAACATTGTGAGTAGACAAAGAGGCTTGAATTGAGGAATTATAACCTTGAGCTGGAGAAATTTGATGTGAAATCATAGCTGGTGAGACATTGCATGCTTGAACAGCCATATTAGTTTGAGGAGAATTGCAGTATGGCTTGACTTACCACATGGTAAATAGGCTTGTTTCTATTAGAACCTCTACCATAATCTCTTCCTCCTGAAAACTGATTAGACTGAAAGTGCTGAGAATATTGAGGAACAAAATTCACACGCTGAGCTACAGGAGGTAAGAGAGGTAGGATTAAAGTATTGAAATTGGGAGTTTGCTGAGGACTATAGTCCGCATCAGTGGCACCTTGATGATTAACAACATTATCTTTTGATTTCTGGTTCTTATTCTAACCAAACTTATAATTGACATTTACTGCTAAACTAACCAAATTCGCCAAATCTCCATTGAAGTCTAAACTAATAGCAACTGATAGCAAAGCATTATTCTTTTCTAATTGTAACTCATACTTTTGTAACAAATATTGTGCCTTCTGCAAATGATAGACTTCCAAATCTAGAAGTAATGTTAACTACCACAACAACGAACTCAGGACAAATCCAGTATGTAATTCAAAAAATCCTCATCAGTTATCACACAACCACTAGCAGGTAGTACATCATCAACATATTGTTTCATTTTTAGCATGTATTCACTCCTGGTTAGGTTTTCTTTCCTAGTAGATTGTAATAAGCTCCTAATATGTAGAGTTTTAGCTTTAGTCTCCGAAACAAATTCTTCTTCAAGTGTAAGCCAAATTTTAGAAGCTAATTGACATTTAGAAACTAGCCTAAATATCGATTCAGAGATAGAAGCAAAAAGTCAACTCACTAGACATTTGTCGATTCTCTTCCATAACGAATATTTAGGATCGACCTTCTTCATCATTGCACCAGTGGAAAATCCTCAAACCAGTGATGTGATCTTCAAGCTCTGAGCCGACAACAAATAAAATCAGAGATCTCCAAAATCGATAGTTGTCACGATGCAATTTGGGGTAATTAATTGCAATGTGGAAGAGAATAAATTGTCTGAGATGGAGCCGAAGATCAGAGTAAAATTTTGCGTTTTCTCAGAATGGTTTGGAGGGGAAGAAAATAACCCAGAATTTTCCCTTTTGTTGGGTTAGGGTGCAAATTGACTTTAGGCTATTAAAGGCCTTGAGAACAATTCTAGGAAGTGATCGCCATTTGTTACTACTCTGTCCAGTATTATTTAACAACTAAAATTATTACTAATTTGATTAATATTTTTTTCTAGGCCCAAATTGCTGTTTATGCTAGGCCAGCCCAACCCGAATAATAAATTGTGATGGGTCGGCACAACCACAGTTCTGTTATTCAAGGCACAACATGAATGGGTCGTGCCAAGCTCAAGCCGAAGCACGAATGGGCTAGCACAAAAATTGGTTTGGGCTTGCATTAGAAACTTCAATTTCAAGTTTTTTACCACGAAAATAGCCACATTAATCATTTTTTTTTCCCTTTTTTATTCAAGTAATTTTTTAAACTAGGTGTAAAGCCTGAGCGTCACGTGGGTATGTTTATTACTTGTATTCAAAACACTTCGCAAACAACATTATATTAACAATCTAACGCTAATTATATCATCCACATATAACAAAATACAATATTATGTTTATTAAGTTGTTAATAATACATCGATTCAAGAGTGTAAAAAAAATTTTTGGAGAACGTGAAAGTAAACTGTAATAGATCAGTAGATTTCTTAAAAATAATAACAATATTCAATGTCATTTTCTATGTAATTTTATATTTCTTAAGTACTTAATGTATTCGATTAGCAAGAACCATTTTTAATTTTCATTTAAGATATAGTTTGACAACTTGTTTATTACAATTAACAACTGTTCAACATATTTTTTAAAAGGTAATATTAACGGTGATTTGTTAAAGATATGAGATGTCATTAATCATTTTAACTTTTCATTTTGAATTATGGATTCGACAACTATAGGATGTGAGCATGGGTAGTAGTAGCCTGGCCAAGAAACTTGAGATAGGAACCGATGGCGGGTACCCGGGATGGAACTTGCTTGGAATTGATGGTGGATACTCAGGATGGAACCTGCTTGGAACTGAGGGCGGGTACCCAGGATGGAACCTGGACTAAAAAAATATCAGTAAAGAATGGAGGGTCTATCATAATTTTACGTATAAAATTTTAAAATGAGATTAAGACACTCGTGGGTGACGTGTGTGGACTGTGGAGGCCCCCACTTGGTTGGTGTAGATTACATTAAATAATAAATATTATAATATATATATATATATATATATATATATATATTAAAGTTTTGATTAATTACATGTGTAATTAGAATTATGATCAAATTAAAAGTGTTTTAATGTTATTAAAAGAATTATTTTTGAATAAAATAGTATATCTGGTTGAATAAGATTTAGTTATTTACTTCAATTATTAAGTTTTAACTTTTAAGTATATTTATAGTAAATTAGTAATTAATTAATTATATATGATAAACATTACTGCATTAGTACATTACTTATTACTTAATTAAATGATTAAAAATTTAATTAATTATAATATTACATGTATTATTAATTGTTTAAATATAATGAATAATAATTATCCAATATAATAAATAATAATTACCCAATATAATATATTACTGTTTAAATTTCATTAACAATTGTATTATCAATTGTAACATGACTCCTATAATACAATCTTGGCTACCTCCTTCAAAAGTGAAATATAATTATGCTTCAATTTATAATTATATTAGTCAAAATCAATCAACTCTCAGACTTTACAAAAGAAAAGAAAAAAACATTAGTTACTCCAAATTTTACGCCAGAAATTAAAGGAAATGGTTCAACTTGGTAGTTTCCAAAATTGGGTTAAAACAATTTCAAAGGTATCCCTTAGACATCCCTCCAATATTTGTGAACAATAATTTTACCAAGTTCCTTGCTACACTCCTAAGTCAATTATAGACATACAAAATATTTTTTAGGGATGTTATCAATTAAGATATAAAGTTTTTTAAACTTTTTTAATGAAAAGACAAAAGTTACATATTATTCAATTAAGAGACACTTAACAGTTATTTATTGTTAACTTTAACAAAAAAATGATAAATGACTTAAATACCCTAGATTTTTTTTGTTTATTTGTTTTTATTTTTTTGAAGTTAATTTATAAGACTAAGAAAAGATAAGAACCATGTTTTAAGGAACATTAACATACTAAAAAAATTAAAAACTAAAGAAAAAATAAATTAAAAAAATAAATATGAAATAATTTTTGGCTGTTAAATGACCATAATGTCCCTTGTTTATTTGATTAGCAATTAAATGGTGAAAGTTGTTCTTCGAATTCTTACATCCACACAATTACATTGACTCTAAAGTCAGTTACACACAGCTCATCATGAGTTTCTATCACATTTTCATTTATTGTTTCTTAAATATCTTGTATATGAAATAACAACAATGTCCCTTGACAATTTGACTGACATTGAAATAGCAAAGGTGCTCTACAGAAATCCTCAATTCACACCATTAAAGTCATGATTATATTTACTGCAACGTGTTTGATGCACGGTGAATTTGAGAGGTATCTTCAATCCACCCAAAATAATTGGAGTTTTTATTTTTCATCTTTTTTTTAAAAGAGAGATTTACTTTCTTCAACTTATATAATCATTTTATTAATTCTAATATCTAATAATGTCAAAACTTTTTATTCACAGGATATATGTAACTATAAAATTATGTTACATATTATTTATAACATTAAGAAACAATAAATTTTTTTGTTATTACAATATAACCCTAGACTATACCAAGTCATACACGATTTAATAATCTAGTACTTTGAGATAGATCAAATATTAATTAATTCATAGATCAACTTATAAATCATGATCATCAAGAATTTGGGCTGGCAACGTCATGTTAATTAATTCATGGGAATTAAACTTGTGACACACATGGTGGATCAGTAATTCCACTTGCAATTTAAAAAAAAATTAATAATAAAAAAATTGGACTTTGCAAGATCACTTTAAATTATTTCAATCAACTAGTTAGCTTTTTTAACAGAAGAAAAAAAATAAAAATAAAAATAAATAGAAGATTAAAGATTAACTAATTGTGATTAAATTTATTGCAACATGTTTGATGTAGGATGAATTTTGAGAAAATATCTTCAATCCACCCAAAATAATCGAGTTCAATGTTTTGGAAAAAAAAATAAAAAATGTCTCGATAAGTCAATAATTTATTAATTTATAAGATTAAATAATATATACAATTATTGTATTTAAATTTTTAATATAGTAAGGTTAGATATGATTTTATTTCTTGGGGTGGTGATTGAGCAAATATTAACCAAGGGGCTTCAAGAATATTCACTAATACTTACAATAAAATGCATACTCTAGTCTGAATTGACTTTGTTTTCTATCAAACTGGAGAAAAATAATTAAAAAAGTTTTTCCTAACCGAGCATGTGAGCACACGTGATCAGTCCCATGTGCTTGCTTTCATGCTTTATTTTATTTTATTTGATAATTAAATGCTATGTATTGTTACTTGTTTATTTGTTCTTATTTTTTTGAAGTTAATTTATTTGATAATACAATCTTGGTTACGTCCTTCAAAAGTGAAATATAATTATGCTTCAATTTATAATTATATTAGTCAAAATCAATCAACTCTCAGACTTTACAAAAGAAAAGAAAAAAAAATTAGTTACTCCAAATTTTACGCTAGAAATTAAAGGAAATGGTTCAACTTGGTAGTTTCCAAAATTTGGTTAAAACAATTTCAAAGGTATCCCTTAGACATCCCTCCAATATTTGTGAACAATAATTTTACCAAGTTCCTTGCTACACTCCTAAGTCAATTATAGACATACAAAATATTTTTTAACTTATATAATCAATTTATTAATTCTAATATCTAATAATGTCAAACTTTTTATTTACAAGGCATATGTAACTATAAAATTATGTTACATATTATTTATAACATTAAGAAACAATAAAAAATTTTGTTATTACAGTATAACCCTAGACTATACCAAGTCATACTAGATTTAATAGTCTAGTACTTTGAGATAGATCAAATATTAATTATTTGTATATGTAAGATTACTTTTATTTTCAAAAAGTATGCGTAAATATACAAAATCCTATGTCATTTAACTTATATTTAACTTAATTATCTTTAAATCATGATCATCAAGAATTTGGGCTGGCAACATCATGTTAATTAATTCATGGGAGTGGCAGACATGGTGAGTAAGTAATTCCACTTGCAATTTAAAAAAAAAAAATTAATAATAAAAAAATTGGACTTTACAATATCACTTTAAATTATTTCAATCAACTAGTTAGCTTTTCTAATAGAAGAAAAAAATAAAAATAAATAGAAGATTAAAGATCAACTAATTGTGATTAAATTTACTGCAACATGTTTGATGTAAGATGAATTTTGAGAAAATATCTTCAATCCATCCAAAATAATTGAGTTCAATGTTTTGGAAAAAAAAAAAAATGTCTTGATAAATCAATAATTTATTAATTTATAAGATTAAATAATATATCCAATAATTGTATTTAAAATTTTAATATCGTAAGGTTAGATATGATTTTATTTCTTGGGGTGATGATTGGGCAAATATTAACCAAGGGGTTTCAAGAATATTCACTAATACTTTGTGATAAAATGCATACTCTGAATTGACTTTGCTTGTTATCAAACAGGAAAAAAATAATTAAAAAAATTTTCTTTTTTTTTTAATGATTAAATTATCCAAAGGAATAATAAAAAATGTTTCATATATTGGTTTACCAAATATTAATGTAATTTATATTTAATTTCATATATTTGTATGATTACTTATCATTTTTCAATGTCATTATTATATATTATCTATAAATTTTGTATCTTTTATTATAAATTGTTAGATTAAAGAAAGAGTAGAGTAAATACCACCAAGCTTCCGAGAAGTTTCCAGGAAATTACACATGTACATCAACTATTCTCTCTCTCTCTCTCTCTCTTTGAAGTTTGAATTACATTTTTCCTAAGTGAGCATGTGAGTACACGTGATCAGTCCCATGTGCATGCTTTATTTTATTTTATTTGATAATTAAATGCTATGTATTGTTACTTTTATTCTCAACCCAATAAAGACCTGCACGTTCTCTATCCATCCCTTGTCCCCATCAAAGACCCAGACTATCTTTTTTGGATTTTAAAAGTAATATTTATACATTTAAAAATTGAGAGTTAATCTATTGATACATTTTCGAAGCATTTTCATTGAAACAAAAATATTTAAGATTTATTATAAAATTATGATCTATAAGTAAATCAATAAATTCAATTTTTATTTTAACCTTGTAAAAAAGTTGGATTTAAAAAAAATATATTATGAAGAAAATAACAAAACATTAAGTATTTAATTAATCAGTCTTTTTCCTTCATGATTCGTGAGCATATTTAATATGTAAAATACTTATCAATATCGTTATAAATTATTATAGCCTCATAAGCTTGAAACATATGAAAGCATTTAAAGGAATAACACTAATTATTAATTTGTCACATCAAACTTGCGAATTAAGACTTTTCTATCTTGCTATAATGCTATTAATACAATGAGAGAGTTCTGATAAAAATAAAAGGCCGAACGACTTATGCATACCTAAGATTTATCGTAATGATAAGTTAGTCGCAAAAGGTTTTGAAGCTAAACGATGAGTGTAGGCCGGATCATGTTCTGTTAGTGATTTTTGTTTATTAATAGTGAAAAGACTAAAATGCCCTTCAAAGTTTCAATTTTAGTTTTTTATAAATTTAAAATTTTCCAAAAAACCCCATAGGTTTGCTAATTTAATTAAACACCCCCATATATAAAAAGTTTGTTAAATGACAAAAACACCCCCACCACCCCAGTGCCAGATTCCGGCCAACATCGCTGGAATCGGTCGCATGCATTACTACTGCATCCCCGTCGGATCTGTGTCGTAACGTGCCGATCTAGCCTTTTACGGCCAGATCCGCCACGGATCTAGCGGGAAAAGGCAAGATCTGGCCGCGAAGCAGCAGCCAGATCTGTTTGTTTAAAATATTTTTTAGCTTATAAGTTAAGCTTATAAACCAAAAAAAAATAAGTTGGGGGGGAGGTATTTTTTTTTTTTTGGCTTATAAGCACTCTGCTTATAAGCTAGTTTGACCAAGTATATTACCACATTATCCTTGTTTAATTTTAAAATTCCTTAGTATACCCTTGTTTAATGTAGTACCTTTTTTAGTCATTTTATAATAAAATATACTTATAAGCCACATTTTACCAAACACGTCAACTACTTATCAGTCACTTATAAGTATTTTAACCAAACACGTAATTGCTTAAAATTTCAAATGCTTATAAGCTAATTTTCATAAGCTTAGACAAACACCCCCTTAACTAGCTATTTTTTCCTTTCTCTATCATCTCATCTTACGTCTTTTATAATGGCCGAGTCTTTGTCGTTTTCTTTTTATAATTTCTTCGAGTCATGATTAAAGATTTTTATTAATTAAGATGTTATTTTATGGCTTTTGTATTAGTTTAATTATTATTTATACTCAAATTTATCTCTTATAAACCCTTTTTTCAGTAACCTATCTATTTGATATTAATTTTAATCAAAGTTTTCAAAATTATCAACAATTTTTTTTAGTTTTATAATCACTTAATAAAGGCTTTTAATTTTTAATTATTTTCACTTTCACTTTCTCTTTTTAATTTTTATACTTAATTTTGAATTATTTTCAGTTTCCCTTTTTTCACATTTTAAGGGTTTTCAGTTATGTTTCTTTAAATTCAATGGCTTCTTGTAGTAATTAATATCTCATATTTTCATGAATATTATAGTAATTAAATAATTTTTCTATTGATTACTTATTGTTTTATTATACAATGATGAGTATTATAATCTAATTGATTTCGACTTAATTTCAATGTAATTTCCTTGTCGAGCTCTATACGTTGGAGAAATGCCATAGACAACTGTAACAGAGTGTCATATCTCTTGCTTTATTTCCTTGTATATAAGTTGAGATTAGCTTATGAAATTCGAATTATGTCACAAACATATTATTTAAATGCAAAATTTTGTAAATTACAAAAAAAAAAAAAAAAATTACCTTAACAATCATTTAATTAAATGAATGATTTAATTTACCTTAGGAACATTCAGAGAACATAAATAGATAAATTGTTATTAGGGTGAACTTAATATTTTCTTTTTAGGTAAGTTTAAAAACAGAAAAAAATTATTAATTCATCCCTTGATTGGGAGGTTCAATTCCTACAAAGGTGTATTAATTTTCAAATAACCCCTAATTGTTCTTGCTCTCATAGTTAGTCCAAAGTAAATGAAAACTTGGTGACAGAAAAGATGGGGTCATCCCACTTGCTAAAGGAAAGAAAAAGACCTCATATTGTGCAATGTCATGTTAAATAATTCATGGGATTTAAACTTATGGTAGACATGGTGGGTCAGTAATTCCACTTGCAATTGAAATAAAAAAAATTAGACTTTGCAACATCACTATAAATTATTTCGATCAATTAGTTAGCTTTTCTAACAAAAGAAAAAAAAAAAAGATTAAAGACTAGCAAAAGATCAACTAGTTGTGATTAAATTTACTGCAACGTGTTTGATGTAGGATGAATTTTGAGAAAGTATCTTCAATCCATCCAAAATAATTGAGTTTTTTTTCTTTTTTTCTTTTTTTTTTTTTTTAAAAGAGAGGTTTACTTTCTTAACTTATGCCATTCAAAAAATGATTTGTACTTATATAATTATTTTATTAATTCTAATTTCTATAATGTCAAACTTTTATTTACAAGATATATGTAACTATAAAATTAAGAAACAATAAAAATTTTGTTTATTAACATATAACGTTAGAGTATACGAACTCAAATTAGACTTAATAGTATAGTATTTAATAGTTTAATTAAAATGTACTAGACCATGTTAAATAACAATAGACTAAGTAGTCTAGCATTTTTAAAACACCGGGGTGGTGTTTGCCATAGGCACTCCGACGCTTAAGTCAGCAAGGCTGAAAAAGGCTAATATAGTGAGGGCTATGGAGTAGAGAGGTTACTGGAAGTCTAGTCGGAGACTGTGACTACGACAGTGATATAAAGCTCTCAAGTAAGAACTTCGGACGTGAAGGTGTAATGTAGTGTCTCCTTTGTGAGAGGGTTGACCTCTGTTTATATAGTGACCGTCTGGTCTCCTAATCCTGGTGGGAGTAGGAGTCCTAATGTGACTCTGATGCAAACCCTAGAAGAATTAGGGCAGTGGTAAGCTGTCTTACTAGTGTCCCGATAGGAAAGTGATTCTGATCAGGAAAGTAACTCCGAGTAGGAAAGTGTTCTGAACAGGAAAATGCCTTCGAGTAGGAGATTGATCAAGAACAGGAATATGATCAGTGGGCCGTGGGCTCGGAATTCGCCTATAGGCCCAAGAAGTGAACTGGAATTGGGAGGCCCGTGCCCAGATGGTTTGGGTTGACCGTATCCCGTATCAAATGGGACTGATCTGGCTTGGGCTTCTTTAGGACTGGACCCGGTCTTTTCTTCACTAGTGGTCCTGTTTTCTTATTTGGGCCAAGGACGATTTTTGGCCCTACCACTTTGCAGGATCACTTTAAATTATTTCAATCAACTAGTTGGCTTATCTAACAGAAGAAAAAAATAAAAATAAAAATAAATAGAAGATTAAAGATCAACTAGTCGTGATTAAATTTACTGCAACATGTTTGATGTAGGATGAATTTTGTGAAAGTATCTGCAATCCACCCAAAATAATTGATTTTTTTTTAATTTTTTTAAAAGAGAGATTTACTTTCTTAACTTATGGCATTAAAAAATGATTTGTACCTATATAATTATTTTATTAATTCTAATTTCTATAATGTCAAATTTTTATTTACAAGATATATGTAACTATAAAATTAAGAAACAATAAAAATTTTGTTTATTAACATATAATGTTAGATTATACCAAATCAAACTAGATTTAATAGTATAGTATTTAATAGTTTAATTAAAATATACTAGACCATGTTAAATAACAATAGACTACGTAGCCTAGCATTTTTAAAAGACAACATATTCTGATTATTTTTGTTCATGACTAAGAAGACTAAGTATTGAGAAATTAAAATTTTAAAATTGTTTATGAGAATTAATAATGTTGAATATTATATAGTAAATAATCTACTGCAGTTAGTTATTGAAAAAAGGAAATAATTCTAATAGATTATTATGAATTTTAATAATATATAATAAGTAAACTTTTTATCCATTGAACACGCTATTAACATTCATAAAATTTGATAATTAAAAAGAAAATACAATATCTCAAGACCTTGACCCTTTTGCACATTGAACACTTCAAATTATTGAGAGCACTGGTTTCTTGGCAGCTCCTGAATTCTATCGTCTCTTTAATTTAGCAAGGAAATGGCAAACATGGTGGGTCATTGAAATTATAAAGTTGTTTGTCTTCTTCTTTTTCTTCTGCCAGAAAGAAATTCATTGGTGTCCCCACCCTAATTTCGTCCATCTTTGAATAAAAGCATATCAGTCTTTATTATCTGCTTTTATCATTCAAATAAACTCACATCATTGAAAAGATTTATCACACGTTAATATAAATTTACAATTTAACTCGGATTTAGTGCTTCAGTGCATTTAATGAGACAATACTGCACTAAATATTAACTAATATTGTCTTTTGTTTTTAATATGTTCAGAATATTGAATTAAACTTAAAACTTGTACCAAATAATAATTAAGAACTTTAATTAGAAATTAAAAAGGTAAAGATAAAAACAATATGAGATGTCCTTATAATAGTACTACACCAACAATTATTTTTCATAAATTTTTTTCTCACGACTAATATTAATTATTCAATGAGTCTATAGGTCCCTAGATCCCACAATTAATTATAATAATAACCAGGGTTTAGGGTTTAGGGAAATTAAAAAGGTAAAGATAAAAACAATATGAGATGTCCTTATAATCACATCATTATTTTTACGAATTTTTCGCTAATTATCAGAATTAGTGATCATGAGTCTATCTAGTCGCATAGATCATATATAGAGTATGTGCGAGCTATCCCGCATTAATTAATTATAACTAGCCAAGTTGCTAACTGTCACGTCAGGGTTGTGAGATAAAGTTTATGAAAAAGAGTTGTTGATGTATTATTACTCGATGTTGTTATTAGATAATAAGAATCATTTTACTTTTCATTTTGAAATATGGTTTGACAACATTATAGGGGTAAGCATGGGTAGTAGGTAGAATCGAAACCGGAACCAGATCCTGGGATGGGAACCAATGGTGGGTTCTGGAGATGGAACTTTCTTGGAATCGAAGACAGGTACCCAGGATAGAACCTGTTTGGAACCGAAGGCGGGTACCCTGGATGGAACCTACTTGGAACTGAGGGCAGGTACCGGGGATGGAACCTGGACAAAAAAAATAATTTTGGCTGTTAAATGACCATAATACCCCTTGTCTATTTGATTAGCAATTAAACAGTGAAAGGTGTTCTCCGATAATTTTGATAGCTTCCTCTACATTGCCTAGAAGTCAAATATGTGTACAGCTCATCATGAGTCATTTCTATCACAGTTTCCTAAATATCTTGTATATGAAATGACAACAGTGTCCCTTGACAACTTCATTGACATTGAAATAGCAAAGATGCTCTATAGATATCCTCAATCCACACCGTTAAAGTCATGATTATTTGATGCACGGTGAATTTGAGAGGCATCTTCAATCCACCCAAAATAATTGGAGTTTTTATTTTTCATTTTTTTGAAAAAAAGAGAGATTTATTTTCTTAATTTATATAATCATTTTATTAATTCTAATCTCTAATAATGTCAAACTTTTTATTTATAGGATATATGTAAGTATAAAATTATGTTAAATACTATTTATAACATTAAGAAACAATAAAAATTTTGTTATTACAGTATAACCGTAGACTATACCAAGTCATACTAGATTTAATAGTCTAGTACTGTTAGATAGATGAAATATTAATGCTTTCTATATGTAACATTAATTTTGTTAACTTCTTTTTACTCTTTGGAGACATTGTGGGTCATCCTTTCATAAAAGCATATCAGTCTTCTAAGTTTTTACGCGCATTTCAAATTGCATTTTCTCTCGCATCTTCCTCAACTCAGTTTTATGTGCAGATCACTTAAAATTATTTCAATCAATTAGTTAGTTTTTCTGACAAAAGAAAAAAATAAAAAAATAAATACAAGATTAAAGATAAACTAGTCATGATTAAATTTATTACATTTGACGTAGGATGAATTTTGAGAATGTATCTTCAATCCACCTAAAATAATTAAGTTTTTATTCTTTATTTTTTTTAAAAAGAAAGATTTACTTTCTTAATTTATAGCATTTAAAAATGATTTGTATCTATATTAGAAATAATTCTAATAGATTATTATGAATTTTAGTCATGTAGTAAATAATGTTAGTTATTGAAAAAATGAAATAATTCTAATAGATTATTATGAATTTTAATAATATATAATAAGTAAACACGCTATCAACATTCATAAAATTTGATAATTAAAAAGAAAATACAATATCTCAAGACCTTGACCCTTATGCACATTGAACACTTACAATATAAAGTACTGCTGTAGTTTCTTGGCAGCTCCTGAAATTTGTGGTCTCTTTAATTCAGCAAGGTAATGGCAAACATGGTGGGTCATTGAAATTATAAAGTTGTTTGTCTTCTTCTTTTTCTTCTGCCAAAAAGAAAATCATTACTGTCCCACTACGTCTCCACCATAATTTCGTCCAAAGCAATTTTACTCAATTATCTTTGAATCATATCGTCCAATGATAAAAGCATATCAGTCTTTTAAGTTTTCACGCACATTTCAAATTACATTATCTCTCTCATCTTCCTGAACTTAGTTTATGTGCAAAGATTTCTGGATGCCAGCGGAGTTTCATTTATAGAAGAACACCAATACCATGTTTCAATTTTAACTTCTCTTTCTTATTTTAGTTGGTTTAATTAACTTCTTCTTTATTATTATTTACTTGTTATCGTTTTTATGAACTTAAAGTTTGCAAGGATTTGATCGAAAATCTCAATTACACTTCATTCTGAGTGTGAAATTTTACTTCAAATTCTCTTACGTAGAAGGTATCAATCACAATCTTTTATACTGGCTTTAGATATATATCCTACTTTATAAAGCTGAATTTGTGAATTGTGACTGCAGATTCTCAAGCTCAAATAACATCATCATAGTTGGGTATGATACTTATCATCTTTGAACTTCATTATTATACCACTACATAATTTTTCATTAAAAAGTTAAAAGAAATATTACAAAAATTAATTTGTTTTGAGCTTCATTATTTCATCTTTGAACTTCATTGGCTTGGTTGAAGTTTATTTAGAATGTGTGGTCAACAGCCAGATTTTTGGTCGTAGATCTGGCCGTTTTCTGCCAGATCCATGAAAGATTTGGTTGGAAACGAACAGATTGGTGAAATATCGATCAGATCTGGCCAATCGTGCATTGTTCTGGCATCAGCAATGGTTGTTGGCGGCAGTTGCTTGCTGGCAATTGTTGCTTGCGTGGGTGAGAATGTTTTTGTTAATTTATAAACTTTTATTGAGAAATGTAATTGTTAAGTGTTATGAGTTGAATAGAATAAGATTGAATTTTGAACAATATTAAAATAAACATGTTTTTTATTTTTAGGATATGATACTAGAATAAAATAAAGTTGAAAAAATAAAAAAAATAAATACAAAATTAAAGATAAACTAGTCATAATTAAATTTACCACAAAGTGTTTGATGTAGGATGAATTTTGAGAATGTATCTTCAATCCTCCCAAAATAATTGAGTTTTTTTTTCATTTTTTTTTTTAAAAGAGAGATTTATTTCTTAACTTATGACATTAAAAAATGATTTGTATTTATATAATCATTTTATTAATTCTAATTTCTCTAATGCCAAAACTTTTATTTACAGGATATATGTAATTATAAAATTAAGAAAGAATAAAAAAATTGTTTATTAACACATAACGCTAGATTATACAAAATCAAACTAGATTTAATGATGTAGTATTTAACAGTTTAATTAAAATATGCTAAATTATGTTAAATAACGTTAGACAACATTTTTAACAGACAATATATTCTGACTATTTTTGTTCTTGACTAAGAAGATTAAGTATTGAGAAATTAAAATTTTAAAATTGTTTATGAGAATTAATAATGTTGAATATTATATAGTAAATAATCCACTGCAGTTAGTTATTGAAAAAAGGAAATAATTCTAATAGATTATGAATTTTAATAATATATAATAAGTAAACTTTTTATCCATTGAACACGCTATCAACATTCATAAAATTTGATAATTAAAAAGAAAATACAATATCTCAAGACCTTGACCCTTTTGCACATTGAACACTTCAAATATAAAGTGCTGCAGTTTCTTGGCAACTCCTGAACTTTGCCGTCTCTTTAATTCAGCAAGGTAATGGCAAACATGGTGGGTCATTGAAATTATAAAGTTGTTTGTCTTCTTCGTTTTCTTCTGTAGAAAGAAATTCATTGCTGTCCCAATATGTCTCCACCATAATTTCGTCATCTTTGAATCATATCGGCCAATGATAAAAGCAGTTTTCACGCGCATTTGTTAGAATACTTTAATTTCCAAATTACATTTTCTCTCTCAACTCAGCTTTATGTGCATTGTGCAAAGATTTACAAATTCCAGAGGAGTTTCATTTCTAGGAGAACACCAATCGGTATGATGTTTCAACTTTAGCTTCTTTTCTGGTTTTAATTGGTTTAATTAATTAACTTCTTCTTTGTTATTATTTACTTGCAAGAATTTGATCGAAGACATATACAAGGTCAGTTTTCATATAATTATTTATTATTTTCTGGTTTTAGTTGGGTTTGATGTACTAATTCATATCTGTGAGCTCTAGTCAAGTCAACTGAAGTATCCTTAGTGATGGTGAATTATATTGGCTTATAGAAGAAGGTAATTTCCTGCCCTTTTTTGGTTTTAATCAAAATTATTGGTCTTCTACTTTGAATAATTTCATTCAATTTGCTTTTTTCCAACTAAAACAGACAAGATCTGAGATACAATTCATTTTGAGTGTGGAATTTTACTTCAAATTCTCTTACCTAAAAGGTATCAATCACAAACTTTAGATATACATCCTACTTCGTAAAGTTGGACTTTACAAATTGTGATCGCAGATTCTCAAGCTCAAATAGCATCATCACAGTTGGGTATGATACTTATCATCTTTAAACTTCATTATTATACCACTACAAATTATTTCATTAAAAAGTTAAAAGAAAGACTACAAAAATTAATTTGTTTTGAACTTCATTATTTCTAATTTTAGACTAATTACTACCCGTCAAGAGTTTGCGTTGGCAATTTCATTTTAATTTCTTGTTTAATCTCCTTAAAAAATGTAAATACCCCATAAAATTGAATGCTTGTTTTCTTTATTATCTTTATTCATTTCCAAGATTAACTTGTTTTACTTATTTTGTTATTAATGCTTTTGTGGCTCCATAATACAGTTAATTATATTTTATTTAATTATCTTTTTCTCATTTGATAGGTCAAGTTATTGGAGACATTGTGGGTCATCCATTGATAAAAGCAGAGAGGTGATTGTGCAGAGATTTACAAATACCAAAGAAGTTTCATTTCAAGGAGAACACCAATCGGTATGATGTTTCAACTTCAGCTTCTCTTCTGGTGTTTTTTTTTTTGTTATTACTTACTTGCTAATGTCTTTATGAACTTAAAGTTTGCAAGGATCTGATCGAAGATCTCAAATACACTTCATTCTGAGTGTGAAATTTTAATTTAGATTCTCTTACCTAGAAGGTATCAGTCACAAACTTTATACTGACTTTAGATATATATCCTAGTTCATAAAGCTAAACTTTATGAATTGTGACCACAGATTCTCAAGCTTAAATAGCATCATCACAGTTGGGTATGATACTTATCATCTTTAAACTACATTATTATACCACTACAAATTATTTCATTAAAAAGTTAAAGAAAGACTACAAAAATTAATTTGTTTTGAACTTCATTATTTCAACTTTAGACTAATTACTACTCGTCAAGAATTTGGGTTGGCAATTTCATTTTAATTTCTTGTTTAATCTCCTTAAAAAATGTAAATACCCCATAAAATTGAATGCTTGTTTTCTTTATTATCTTTATTCATTTCCAAGATTAACTTGTTTTACTTATTTTGTTATTAATGATTTTGTGGCTCCATAATACAGTTACTTATATTTTACTTAATTATCTTTTTTCTCATTTGATAGGTCAAGTTATTGGAGACATTGTGGGTTATCCATTGATAAAAGCAGAGAGGTGATTGTGCAAAGATTTACAGATACCAGAGAAGTTTCATTTCAAGGAGAACACCAATCGGTATGATGTTTCAACTTCAGCTTCTCTTCTGGTTTTACTTGGTTTTTTTGTTCTTATTTACTTGCTAACGTCTTTATGAACCTAAAGTTTGCAAGGATCTGATCGAAGATCTCAAATACACTTCATTATGAGTGTGAAATTTTACTTCAGATTCTCTTACCTAGAAAGTATCAATTACAAACTTTATACTGACTTTAGATATATATCCTAGTTCATAAAGCCAAACTTTGTGAATTGTGACTGCAGATTCTCAAGCTCAAATAACATCATCACAATTGGATATGATACTTAGCATCTTTAAACTTCATTATTATATCACTACAAATTACTTCATGAAAAAGTCAAAGAAAGACTATAAAAATTAATTTGTTTTGAACTTCATTATTTCAACTTTAGACTAATTACTACCTGTCAAGAATTTGGGTTGGCAATTTCATTTTAATTTCTTGTTTAATCTCCTTAAAAAATGTAAATATCCCATAAAATTGAATGCTTGTTTTCTTTATTATTTTTATTCATTTCTAAGATTAACTTGTTTTACTTATTTTGTTATTTTGGTCACATAAAAAAGAACTACTACGATTGGATTAGGAAGCAAAAGCAGACCAGTACAGAGAGTAACCTAGCATCCTCTAATAACAGTTTTGAAATCACTGAAGCTCTTACTGTGTCCAGTTCTGAAGTTGCCAATGAATGGGTGCTAGACTCAGGATGTTCTTTTCATATGAGCCCTAACAAAACCTGGTTTCAAAACATGATAACTGGTGAACCTGAAATAGTGTTCATGGGGAACAATAACTCTTGTAGGGTGCAAGGAGTTGGTAACATTACTCTTAGACTTAAAAATGGCAAACTAATAATGTTAACCAAAGTTAGGTACATACCAGAGCTCAAGCGTAACCTGATCTCATTAGGCACATTGGATGAAGCAGGTTGTAGCTATAGAGCCGAAAAAGGATGCATTACTGTGTATAAGAATGATCAAATTCTGTGTGAGGGTGTAAAAAGGCATGGTCTGTATATATTGAGTGGTCAATATTATCAGTTGAATGTTAATACTACTTATATATCCACTAACACTTCTAATGCAGAAAAATGGCACCTGAGGATGGGCCATATAGGCCAAACTGGTATGAGCTATCTCAAACAGCAGGGGTACTTTGGAAATGACAATGTATCAGACTTAGAGTTTTGTGAGGTGTGTGTCATGGGTAAACAGCACAGGCTGAGCTTCCCAAAAGGAACTCACCTGTCTGTGGGATGTCTGGATTACCTTCATGCAGATCTTTGGGGTCCAGAAAAAGTCAAAACCCATGGGGGAAATAGTTACTTTCTAGCCATAGTGGATGATTTCAGTAGGAAAGTGTGGGTTCACCTTCTTAGAACCAAAGATGAGGCACTAAGCAAGTTTAAGAGTTGGAAGACTTTAGTAGAAAACCAACTGGAGAAAAAGGTGAAAGCACTCAGAACTGACAATGGTATGGAATTCTGTAACACTGAGTTTGATGCATATTGTAAAGACCAGGGGATCATGAGACATAGGACAGTTAGGAGAATACCTCAGCAAAATGGAGTTGCTGAGAGAATGAACAAAACACTGTTAGAAAGGTTAGATGCCTCCTCTTCACAGCTGGACTACCTAAGTCTTTTTGGGGAGAGGCTTTAACCACAGTTGCCTATTTGATAAATAGAACTCCCTCTAGTGCTACTGGCTCTGTGTGCCCTGAAGAAAGATGGAGAGGAAGAAAACCCTCACTCAACCATCTAAGAGTATTTGGCTGTGTAGCCTATGCACATACAGTAGATGGAAAATTAGAACCTAGGTCCCTAAGATGTGTATTTTTGGGATATCAAGAAGGAACCAAAGGATATAGGCTGTGGGACAGAGAAAACCCAGGGGTTAAAGTCATCATCAGTAGAGATGTTATTTTTAATGAATTTGTGTTCCCTTGCAGGGTTACTAATAACAATGCAGGTACCTCAAGGCAACAGGTGAAGACATCACAGCAAACAGACAACACTCAGTTTGAGGTGGAGTCAACAAGGCAACAGGAGCCTGAGACCAATACTGATGAACCAGAATATGAAAAGAGCACACTGCAACCAATGCTGAACCTGATGGTGAAAATGAAAGTGGAGAAAACTTTGACAATGACCAACAAACTGATCTGGCCCAGTATCAACTGGCCAGAGATAGAACCAGAAGGGATATAAGACCACCAGCAAGGTTCAGTTATGCAGACCTCATCTACACAGCCCTGCTGGCTGGGGTAGAGATCCAGAGGACAGAACCTGACTCCTATGAACAGCAGTCAACTCAAAGGACAAGAAACATTAGCTTAATGCCATGAATGAGGAAATGGACTCTCTGAGGCAGAATAAAACTTGGACTCTGGTTCCAAAACCAAAGGATGTCAAACTGGTAGAGTAAGTGGCTGTATAAGCTAAAGGAGGGCATAAACAATACTGATCCACCAAGGTACAAGGCCACATTGGTAGCCAAAGGCTACACCCAGCGAGCAGGTATAGACTTTACTGAAATTTCTCACCTGTAGTTAAATTTAAAACTATACGATTGATGCTTTCTATAGTAGCCCATTATGACCTTGAGTTAGAGCAGTTAGATGTAAAAACTGCATTCTTGCATGGTGAATTAGAAGAACAAATTCATATGAGTCAACCTATAGGGTTTAAGGATAAAAGGTTCCCTGATCATGCATGTTTGTTGCATAAATCCCTGTATGGTCTCAAACAGTCACCTAGGCAGTGGTACAAAAGATTTGACTCCTTTATACTAGGCATAGGGTTTACTAGAAGTGAGCATGATAATTGTTTCTATTTTGCACATGCAAATACAAATCCTGTGTACTTGTTATTATACGTTGATGACATGTTATTAATTAGTAACTCTAAGGCCCAAATTGAGGATTTGAAAGGGAAATTGCATGTTGAATTTGACATGAAGGATTTGGGTTGTGCTAAGAAAATTTTAGGTATGCTAATAGAAAGAAACAGAAAAAATTACAGCCTAAAATTGCATCAGATGCCTTATCTGCAAAAACTTGTGTTAAAATTTGGAATGAGTGATTCTAAGTGTATCACAATGCCCCTAGCAAGTCACTTCATCCTTAGTAAAGCCCAAAGCCCCAAAACAGTTATTCTGATTAAAAATGGAAACAATACCATATGCAAATGCCATTGGTTCTGTCATGTACTCTATGATCAGTACAAGACCTGATTTATCTTATTCTATATCACTTCTAAGTAGATTCATGTCTAACCTAGGTGTGATCACTGGAATGCTTTGAAATGGCTACTAAGATACATTAAAAGTACAGAAAATGTTGGTCTAAATTTTTGTAAAAGAAACTCCACACTTGATCTGGTTGGGTATGTAGATTCTGATTTTGTAGGTGATAGAGATTCGCGGAAATCCACCACAGCATATCAGTTTACTCTGGGAGGAAACTGCATCAGCTGGAAGTCCCAACTGCAACCACTGGTAGCTTTGTCCACAACTAAAGCTGAATACGTGGCTGTAACCGACGCATTCAAAGAAGCCATATGGCTACAAGGATTCTTGAAAGAAGCCAAGATGCTGGATGAAACTGTGACAGTCTATTCAGACAGCCAGAGTGCCATCCATCTGGGAAAGAATCCCGTGTACCATGAGAGAACAAAACACGTGGACGTAAGGTATCATTTTGTGAGGGATATGATCTCCAAAGGAGAAGTGAACCTTCAGAAGATTCCAACTGAAAACAACCCGGCAGACATGGGAACCAAGGTTGTGACACTTGCAAAGTTCAAGCACTGCTTGAACTTATTACATGTGGGATAACCAAAAAATCAGAACCAAGAAGGAGTATGGAAATGCTCGCTGCTCAAACTGACTTTGCTGAAACGACCTCCACATACTTCAAGGTGGAGATTGTTAAATAAATGAAGTATAACGACGTCGTTTTAACCAGGAAACAAAACGCGCCGTTTTGTTTAATATCCCAAATGAATCTCAGCCGTCAACGATAAAGAGAATCCAACGGCTCAAATGCGTTCAGAAGTCAACAATATAAAAGGGGACTATTCATGCATTCAGGGAGATCGAGTTTTTTAGGTTTTCATTTTTCTTCTCTGTAAAATTCGTTTGTGGTCTGGGTTAGGGTTTACCAGCTTACTCTAGGTTTCTTCTCTGTGTGAATCCTCTAGAGGTGTGTTTGAGGGCAGGGGTTCCTTGAAGGTTATAGAGCACTCTAGGGTTGTTAGGATTTGCGGGATACAGTGAATGAGTGAGTGGTTGTTTCTGGGATTATTAGTGAAGAAGATTCTTCTGTAAAGTGTAATCTTTGAGGAAATCAATACTAGTGCAACGAGCTCCATATTCTGGAGTTCAACGTGGATGTAACTTGTTCTATCTTGAACAAGCGAACCAGGGTATATCTTGTGTTTTGTGTGTGTGCCTTGTTCTTGCAGATTCTTGTTTGTTTTGTGGCTAATCTTGTAGGTTGAAGATTGTTATTGTTTTACAACACTAGTCATAATTAAATTTACTACAAAGTGTTTGATATAGAATGAATTTTGAGAAAATATCTTCAATCCACCCAAAATAATTGAGTTTTTATTTTTTATTTTTTAAAAAAGAGATTTACTTTCTTAACTTATGACATTCAAAAAATGATTTGTATCTATATAATTATTTTATTAATTCTAATTTCTCTAATGTCAAAACTTTTATTTACAAGATATATGTAATTATAAAATTAAGAAACAATAAAAATTTTGTTTATTAACATATAACGCTAGATTATACCAAATCAAATTAGATTTAATGGTATAATATTTAATGGTTTAATTAAAATAAAAATGTTAGACCATGTTAAATAACGTTAGACAACATTTTTAAAAGATAATATCTTCTAACCATTTTTTGTTCTTGACTAAGAAGACTAAGTATTGAGAAATTAAATTTTTAAAATTGTTTATGAGAATTAATAATGTTGAATATTATATAAGTAAATAATCTACTGCAGTTAGTTATTGAAAAAAGGAAATAATTCTAATAGATTATAAATTTTAATAATATATAAAAAGTAAACTTTTTATCCATTGAACACGCTATCAACATTCATAAAATTTGATAATTAAAAAGAAAATACAATATCTCAAGACCTTGACCCTTTTGCACATTGAACACTTCAAATATAAAATGCTGTAGTTTCTTGGCAGCTCCTTAAATTTGTCGTCTCTTTAATCCAGCAAGGTAATGGCAAACATGGTGGGTCATTGAAATTATAAAGTTGTTTGTCTTCTTCTTTTTCTTTTGTCAAAAAAAAAAAAAAAATTCATTGCTGTCCCCCTATGTCTCCACCATATTTTCGTCGTCTTTGAATCATATCGTCCAATGATAAAAGCAGTTTTCACGCGCATTTGTTAGAATACTTTAATTTCCAAATTACATTTTCTCTCTCAACTCAAGTTTACGTGCAAAGATTTACAAATAAGAAGAGTTTCATTTCCAGGAGAACACCAATCGGTATGATATTTCAACTTTATTAGCTTCTTTTCTAGTTTTAATTGGTTCAATTAATTAATTTCTTCTTTGTTATTATTTACTTGCAAGAATCTGATCAAAGACATATATAAGGTCAGTTTTCATATAATTATTTATTATTTTCTGGTTTTTAGTTGGTTTTGATGTACTAATTCATATCTGTGAGCTCTAATCAAGTCAACTGAAGTATTCTTAGTGATGGTGAATTATATTGGCTTATAGAAGAAGGTAATTTCCGACCCTTTTTTGGTTTTAATCAAAATTATTGGTCTTTTATTTTGAATAATTTCATTCAATTTGTTTTTCTTTTTCCAACTAAAACAGACAAGATTTGAGAAATACAATTCATTATGAGGGTGGAATTTTACTTCAAATTCTCTTACCTAAAAGGTATCAATCACAAACTTTTATACTAACTTTAGATATATATCCTACTTCATAAAGCTAGACTTTACGAATTGTGATCGCAGATTCTCAAGCTCAAATAGCATCATTACAGTTGGGTATAATATTTATCATCTTTAAACTTCATTATTATACCACTATAAATTATTTCATTAAAAAGTTAAAGAAAGACTACAAAAATTAATTTGTTTTGAACTTCATTATTTCAACTTTTAGACTAATTACTACCCGTCAAGAATTTGGGTTGGCAATTTCATTTTAATTTCTTGTTTAATCTCCTTAAAAATGTAAATACCCCATAAAATTGAATGCTTGTTTTCTTTATTATCTTTATTCATTTTCCAAGATTAACTTATTTTACTTATTTTGTTATTAATGCTTTTGTGGCTCCATAATACAATTATTTATATTTTACTTAATTATCTTTTTCTCATTTGATAGGTCAAGTTATTGGAGACATTGTGGGTCATCCATTGATAAAAGTAGAGAGGTGATTGTGCAAAGATTTATAGATACTAGAAGTTTCATTTCAAGGAGAACACCAATCGGTATGATGTTTCAACTTTAGCTTCTCTTCTGGTTTTACTTGGTTTTTTTTGTTATTATTTACTTGCTAACGTCTTTATGAACTTAAAGTTTGCAAGGATCTGATCGAAGATCTCAAATACACTTATTCTGAGTGTGAAATTTTACTTCAGATTCTCTTACCTAGAAGGTATCAGTCACAAATTTTATACTGACTTTAGATATATATCCTAGTTCATAAAGCTAAACTTTGTGAATTGTGACCGCAGATTCTCAAGCTCAAATAGCATCATCACAATTGGGTATGATACTTATCATCTTTAAACTTCATTATTATACCACTACAAATTATTTCATTAAAAAGTTAAAGAAAGACTACAAAAATTAATTTGTTTTGAACTTCATTATTTCAACTTTAGACTAATTACTACCCGTCAAGAATTTGGGTTGGCAATTTCATTTTAATTTCTTGTTTAATCTCCTTAAAAAATGTAAATACCCCATAAAATTGAATGCTTGTTTTCTTTATTATCTTTATTCATTTCCAAGATTAACTTGTTTTACTTATTTTGTTATTAATGCTTTTGTGGCTCCATAATACAGTTACTTATATTTTACTTAATTATCTTTTTCTCATTTGATAGGTCAAGTTATTGGAGACATTGTGGGTCATCCATTGATAAAAGCAAAGAGGTGATTGTGCAAAGATTTATAGATACCAGAGAAGTTTCATTTCAAGGAGAACACCAATTGGTATGATGTTTCAACTTCATCTTCTCTTCTGGTTTTACTTGGCTTTTTTGTTATTATTTACTTACTAACGTCTTTATAAACTTAAAGTTTGCAAGGATCTGATCGAAGATCTCAAATACACTTCATTCTGAGTGTGAAATTTTACTTCAAATTCTCTTACCTAGAAGGTATAAGTCACAAACTTTATACTGACTTTAGATATATATCCTAGTTCATAAAGCTAAACTTTTGAATTGTGACCGCAGATTCTCAAGCTCAAATAGCATCATCACAATTGGGTATGATACTTTATCATCTTTAAACTTCATTATTATACCACTACAAATTATTTCATTAAAAAGTTAAAGAAAAACTACAAAAATTAATGTTTTGAACTTCATTGGCTTGGCTGAAGTTTATTTAGAATGTGTGGTCAGTGGCCACATGTCTAAATTAATTTTCCACATGGGTTAAAGTAGACAAAAATTTTTTGTTTAGAATAATATTGCATATAGGTTGTCTCCATTATTCCAAGGATAGGGTTGAAATTTCATTTTCTTATTACATTTGCATAATTTAAGTCAGTTTATGCTAAGAATAGAGAAAAAACGTTGTGAGATAAGGTTTCTGGAAAAATTATTTTTGTTAAAATGTAAGATAAGAGGCACAACAACTTATATAGTTTGAGAAGAAGAGGTAACTGTTGACTTTGTTGTCTCCTAGTTTTAGCTTATAACTCTTAACAATTTATGATATTTGACTAATTAGTAGCCATTGTTAGGATATTTTACTCGGGGTTGTGAGCTATTAACCCTATGAAGAGGATAATATTCTAGTTTGATCAAGTATGATTATATAAAATATTTAAAATTCATCATTTATTGTTTAGCTATTTATTTTTATTGTTTCATTTGCAGAATACAAGTCATAGTATTCTCTCACAAAGTGTAGTTTTCTATTGTGTCAAGATATCTCTTAATAGAAAAAAGGTATAGGAAAATGTCCTTTTTTTTTTTGTGCTTTTGACATTTATTATAATAATTAAATATTCTTCGATAAATTATGTTTCTATGTTGAATATTTACACTATGAATGAAAATGAAAACTTTTCGAAAATATAATAAGAAATCTCCATGGATGTAGCTTAACGGAGCAGACCTAATTTAAAACTTCTGCTTTAGAGCATCATCATGAAACCAAAATTTATCATATAGTTTAATATTTTAATCTTAAAATTAAAAGAAAATGTCTTAATTGAAGGTGGACCTCTTGAGCCATGGCTAACTTTGTGTAAGTTAAAAAATACAGTTAAACCTCGATAAATTAATATTCGATAAATTAGTAACTTCAATTAAATAATACTTTTGACTGGTCCTGACTTAGAACCAATGTGGTAAATTAATAATTTGCTAAATTTATAAGATAATACATTAAAAAAAACACACACACATAAGTACCACTTGATATATAAACTAATAATCTCTTACATAAAAATTATATATATGCATGACTCAATTAGGAGGCCTTTTATAAAATGAGTCCAATGTTATTTGTTTCCTCTTAAAATTGATGTCTTCTTGGATTTCATCTCTAACTTTTTTTAGTGCATTAAGAACCACTAGTGTAATGTTCTCGTATTGCAAGAGAAAATTATGCAATGTGATTGTTGCTTTAAGTGCATTAACTATGAGCTTATTCCGTACATCACATTAACTATTACACAATATGTAAGGCATTAGGTTCAATGTTTTGGAAAAAGAAAATAAAAAATGCCTCAATAAATTAATAATTTATTAATTTATACGATTACTTAATATATTGATTTTTAATTAATTTTTATAGTCCCAATGATATTAATTTATTGAGGTTTAATTGTGTATGTATATATATCTTATGTTATTTAGAAATAAAAATTTTAATATTAGTAAAGGTTAGATGTGATTTTATTTCTTGGGGTGGTAATTGAGCAAACATTAACCAAGGGCCTTCAAGAATATTCACTAATACTTACAATGAAATACATACTCTAATCTGAATTGACTTTGTTTGTTATTAAACAGGAACAAAATAATAAAAAAAGTTTTTCTTTTCTTTTTATAATTAAATTATTTAAAGGAATGATCAACAATGCTTCATAGTTTTTCCTCTTTTAACATTAATTTATATTTAATTACTTCACATCTTATTTATTTTCTTGTCTTACCTCTTTCAGATAAAGGTCTAGTCAAAAGCTTGCGCTTTGTTGGTAGTTACTCAAAGCTTGACATTTCACGAAAATATCATTGGTTTTTAAGCAAGGTATATAAATTCTTTGTTATTTTATTTTTTTATTTTTTAAATTTTATATAGCATAGAAAATAGTAACACGGCTAATTATTTGTTTATCTTATCTAAATAATTATTATTAATCCAAAATACAAATAACACAGTATAAGGTTGCCATATTTCACTCATTGAATATGATGAGATTTTTTATGCTAATTACCTAGCATTAATCTATTCCAAAAGGGCAAAATTAATCAAACCATACTCACAAGGATTTATTGTCACACCCCCTCCCTCGGGTATTCCCTATCCCGTTGAATCCGGGCACTCCGAGGGACTCAAGATCCCAAGAGGAGGGTGATTTTTTTTCAAAAACAATTTACCAATTCCATTCATAAAAACTTTAATGACAATAGTGTAACACAAAACATAGTTATGAAAATGTAAATCTTAGAAAACGGTTTAGAACAAATGTATCAGAGTGCTTCTAATGTGTATAAACATCATGCTAATGAACATATGTCTATCACCAACCAAATGCAATTTATAAATGAAAATAACTTTCAACCTTAAACCTGCATGAGCAAAACTTGCATTTCACGTAACATGTAACTATTCCCTTAACGAAACCACACTTTCCTTATATAATTTCCTTGATTCATACCCACTCATGCCCGAGCAAGGTAATTCGCATCCTTGTACAAACTTTCCAATTACCATGGATCATCGTATTATTTTCACGAAAACTAATACACCATCATCAAAGTTGAGCAGACATTTCCTGACACGAAACCCACTCTTGCTCACACCAATGCCCGCCAAGTGTCCACAATTTCCACCCAATCTATACCTGCTAGGATATTCATAAATTTCATCCCAGCCTATATGCACAAGATGTTCACAAGTTCCACTCATTCAGATTAATGCAACCACCACCACCACCACTACCACACTAGTACCCAAGGTCCCTAAGTATAGACAACCAACTAGCTACTCAACTAGGCTAATACCCACCTAGTGTAATCCATCAAATCTCTCCCAAGGTCTATCCTTGGGGTGCAATCCCACCTGGAGCTCGTCAGGCACTCCCGACCTGTCCCGATAAGGATGGTATAGATTGTCATCGTTTGAAGTATTCGATACGCGTGAGGCTAATCACTCGCAATAGTCTGCATCGCTTGGAAGTATTCTCAATACGCGCATGAAGGCTAATCATATCCCACTCAGGCCAATACCCGCCCAATAGTCTCATCAAATCCCACCCAAGCCAATACCCACTGGGTGTCATAATCCCACCCAAGCCAATACCCACTAGGTGTCATAATCCCACTCAGGCCAATACTTGCATGTTAATCCCGCTTGGAGCTCATCAGGTGTCCATACTGTCCCGAGAGGATGCTATCACAATGCGGTAGTACGGACCATCTCATTGCGCGCATGAGGCCAAATATAAATGCTAGCTGATGTCTGGAGGGGGACGGTACTACAAAGGTGGTTATGGTCAACATAACACTTCCACAATCCCACCTTCGAACTTCCCAACCTTCAATAATATTACAGGCCTTCATGCAAGTGTTCGAATATGGGTGGCATATATTTCTTAATAAAACTATCATGTAAATATGAGGATAATATTCCTAAGTATACCAAGTTATAAAATATCAATTTACACCTCATATTTGTTCCTTACTTTGTCCCAAAGGTTTCAAACATTACAATTAGCCCCCTGCCTGTACTCCAATAATCGCAAAACTGATAATTTGCCCCCTTGGGAATCCTTCCACCAATTACAATCAAATACCAACCCAAAGCAAAGAAATTTGGGCCTTATGCCCCCCAAATATAAATAAACCCAATATTTCACAATTATAAAGCCAACCCAAAACACCCATTACTCACAACTTCTTAAATTTGGGCCAAGCCAATTCATCAACATAATCCACAACCTCCTAAAGCAATCCATACCATTTTCATTTAATATCTAACACTCCCAATTGTAAATCAAGCAAACCAGCCCCACCAATTGGCTGGAATTGTTTCCAATCACAATCAATTCCAAATCAAGCTCATTATTCAATATCCCAAAATATATAAACACATAAATTCATCATTAAGTTACAAACATAAAATCTTCAAGTCTACTAAAGTACCCCACCAAGCAAGAATGCATTTTTTTTTTCATCACCAAAACACACATCATGCCACAATAAGCTTCCACGCATTACATACAACAGAAAATCAGACTTTTAGCAAGGAAATTTTGGTTTATCCAATCACCTTTTGAAGCTAAATTCTTGATCCAAAGAAAGGATTGGAATCCTCTAACGATGTCTGCGCTTGTCTTCTTTTATCCGAAATCCAATGACATCTCCATGCAAAGATCTCCCCATGGTAACACTTCAAAATTAAATTCACTGGACATCTTAAACACCAAAAGATTAACTTAACATCGTTTAACATAAACTGTCTCAAAACCAAACACAGATCACTCCAGGATTTTTCATAAAAATTCCATTCATCAATTTAAGCCATAATTTTAATGGGGCATTCAAGATACACATATGAGGTTCCAGTAAATAATCCAAGCCATTCTAGAGTCAATAACCATTTAAAACAGAATTTTCTTTCAACCTTTTCAAAACTGCCAACTGCTTCCAGAATTGAGGTTACTGAATTGTAAAATTTATAACAATTTGACCTTTAATCGAAACCTTACGAAAATCTCCAGAATTAAACTAGACACCTACAGGATTCACCAGAATTTAAAACATCAAATTTGGATAAGAATAGATGCATCAAATCATTTACTAAAATACTCGTTCTGCAGGAAACCCAAATTCCAGAATTGTAGGGCAAACTTAAAAAATCCATAGAAATCCAATACTTCGAGTTTTTGAGTGAAACAAATTTCTAAACATTCCTCAAGAAGTCTACAACAAAATATCCAAAATTTCGCTTCAGTCAAAAACCCAAAACATGTAAACGATTTTCGAAATTCCAGATGGTCAGTTTTTGCACGGTAACCCTCATATAAAAAAACACATCTTTAACCAATTTTTTCTTAGGAATCACATATATGTTCTATCCACATAACATTATTGTAATTAATCTTACCTTTTCAGTTTAATCTCATACCATTTTATTCAATCATAAACACAAATCAAATTAATCAATAATCATCAAAGAGGGAAAATCTCAAGCTTTACTCACCTCCCACATGCTTAATCCTCCTCTACTTCTTCCCATCACCAGAGTTTGCCCGCCGACGGCCACTTTTCCAGCAACCTTCATCGCTCTCTACTCTTCTCTCTCTCTTCTCGGTTTCATCTCTCTCCCTTCTTTTCTTCTTCCTCTCCTCTCTTTTCTTTCTTCTTGATTCTTCTCCATTTGGGTGAACAGCCCACCTATATATAAAACAATTTTCTAATATTGTGAAACTACCTCAATGATTCTCTTATTCTTATCATGACCCTACCACATCAGCCTTTTCTTGCAAAATGCCACCAACAAAAATTTAGAAACTCACATTTTTTTCCCTGAGAAAACAAAATAAATTTTATGAAATAACCCAAAAAATAAAATTTGGGATATTACAACCTTCCCCCCTTAAAGAAATTTTGTCTTCGAAGTTTAAACACTTGATTAGAACAACTCCGGATACAATGCACATATATCCTTCTCACTCTCTCAAGTTGTTCCCTCTTCCGTATGATCACTCCATTGAATTTCTATCCAAGGGACGGTCTTGGTGATTGTAGGTTATAGGCCCACTCGCTTCCATTGTGCCACTCGATGTTCGCTTCATTTAGTTGGCATAACGAATATCTGGAGCCAAACCCTACAATCTTTCTTTAATACATGGCCACCACATCTTGCAATTAAACTTTCCAATTTCCTTACCATCAAAATACCTTCCAATCTATATACCATCCACTCGTGTATCCACCACAAAAGGCAGTTGCACCTAACATCCCTTCCAAAAGTACTTCCTAATAGTCACCTCTAAAATTAGACAAGAGGGAGTTACTTGGTGCTTTCCACAAAACATTGACTTTGGCATTCCTGACTTCCTAAAAAGTTACCTCCTTTGGTATGGTCTAGGCCTCTTGTTGGGTCATGGCGTATACTCGGGTCTAAATACAAGGTTGTCCCAATTCTCTTTGCCTCTCTCTATTGCCATGACCTAGACCCTTCTTTAGGTTGGGACCTCTGTTGTCCCCTTAACACGACTACTCCCTCCCTATTCACCCTACTGGACAGCCCTCTGAAATACACTTCCACTTTGAGACAATTTGGGGCACTCTCTCTTAATATGTCCAAATGGTCTGCATTGACAACAGACTGAAGTTGCACCCCAACACTACTCTTCATGGTACCTGCCACACTGTCACACAACATCCTCTGTTCCCTCTAGAGGCTCTATTGCACTACTAGTGGCCATTAAATTTCCCTTGCCTCCCACTGGCCCTAGGCCTGGCTACTGGATGTGCTAGAGAAATTACCTTCACACCTTCCCATACAGTTCTTCAGACCACCAATCCCTCAATTTCTATTACCACGTTTCTGTCTATGATTTAACACATTTTTATAATGTCTAGGACGTCTCACAACATTTTTATGACACATTTCCTTTTCTACAGCAAACAAATAAAACAGTAGTGGATGCAAAAAGTTGGTTACAGTCCACATAACACTTCCACAATCCCAGCTCCAAAATTCCCAACCTTCAATAATATTGCATGCCTTCATGCAAGTGTTAGAATATGGGTGGCATATATTATTAATAAAACCATCATGTAAATACGAGTATAATATTCCGAAGTATACCAACTTATAAAATATCAATTTACACCTCATATTTGTCCCTTCCTTTTTAGTCCCAAAGGTTTCAAACATTACAATTAGCCCCCTGCCTTACTCCAATAATCAAAAAACTGACAATCTGCCCCCTTGGGAATCCTTCCACCAATTACAATCAAATACTAACCCAAAGCAAAGAAATTTGGGCCTATGCCCCCCAAATATAAACAAACCCAATACTAATTTAATATATCTTTTCACAATTATAAAGCCAACCCAAAACACCCATTTCTCACAACTTCTTAAATTTGGGCCAAGCCCATCTATTTTTATAAGCTCATCCATACTTCAATCCATCAAGAGTTAAATAAACCAACCACCAAGATTATATTCAATTTAACAACAACCCATATCCACCAAGTTTACACTCCAACATCTAATTCTCCAACTCAACCCAACCAAGAATTTCATTTCATCCCAACAATAACTCTTATTCCCACCAACATTACCCTTCAATTTCCTCATTCTCAATTCAAGAGCAAACAAACCAGGCCTCCCCAAAATTTGGCTGGATTTTTCCATTTTAATAACCAATTCCACATGCAATTTCTCACAATTTAATTTTCAATCATCCAAATTATGCAATTTCACACAAACACACATGCATGCCAAGAGTTCCCTTCCAATACATGATCTATAACCCATAATCATGCATATCAAACACTTTATGCCAATATACATATAACATTTTCATAAGCCAAAATATAACCAATAATCATGATCTTGATTAAACAACACTAAGCCAATTCATCAAAATAATCCACAACCTCCTAAAGCAATCCATACCATTTTCATTTATTTAATATCCAACACTCCCAATTCATCATTAAGTTACAAACATAAAATCTTCAAGTCTACTAAAGTACCCACCAAGCAAGAATGCCTTTTTTTTTCATCACAAAAACACACATCAAACACCACAGTAAGCTTCCACGCATTACATAACAAGAAAATCAGACTTTTAGCAAGGAAATTTTGGTTGATCCACTCACCTTTTGAAGCTAAATTCTTGATCCAAAGAAGGGATCGGAATCCTCTATCGATGTCTGCGCTTGTCTTCCTTTATTTGAAATCCAATGACGTCTCCATTTCAAAAGTCTCCCTATGGTAACACTTCAACATTAAATTCATTGGACATCTTAAACACCAAAAAATTAACTTAATATCCTTTAACAAAAACTGTCTCATAACCGAACACTGATCACTTCCAGGATTTTTCATAAAAATTCCATTAATCAATTTAAGCCATAATTTTAATGGGGCATTCAAGACACATATGAGGTTCCAGTAAATTATCCAAGCCATTCTAGAGTCAATAACCATTTAAAACAGGATTTTATTTCAACCTTTTCAAAACTGCCAACTGCTTCCAGAACTGAGGTTATTGACTTGTAAAATTTATAACAATTTAACCTTTAATCTAAACCTTACCAAACCTCCAGAATTAAACTAGGCACCTATAGGATTCAGAAGAATTTAAAATCATCAAATTTAAAAAGGAATAGATGCATCAAATCATCTACTAAAATACTCGTTCTGTAGAAACCCAAATTCCAGAATTGCAGGGCAAACTTAAAAAATCCATAGAAAATCCAATACTTCGAGTTTTTGAGTGAAACAAATTTTAAACACTCCTCAAGAAGTCTACAACAACATATCTGAAATTCAGTTTCAGTCAAAAACCCAAAACATGCAAACGATTTTCGGAATTCTAGATGGTCATATTTTGTACAGTAACCCTTATATCAAAAATCACATCTTTAACCAATTTTTTTGCTTAGAAACCACATATATGTTCTATCCACATAACATTATTGTAATTAATCTTCCCTTTTCAGTTTAATCTCATACCATTGCACTCAATCATAAACAACACAAATCAAATTAATCAATAATCATCAAAGAGGGAAATCTCAAGCTTTACTCACCTCCCACATGCTTAATCCTCCTTTACTCCTTCTGGTCACCGGAGTTTGCCCGCCGGCGGACACTTTTCCAGCCACCTTCATCGCTCTCTACTCTTCTCTCTCTCTCTCTCTTCTCGGTTTCTTCTTTCTCTCCATTCTTTTCTTCTCCCTCTCCTTGCTTCTTCCTTTTCTCTCTGTTCTTTCTTCTCTTCTCCCTCCACTCTCTTTTCTTTCTTCTTCTCGATTCTTCTCCGTTCGGGCGAACAGCCCAATTTTATATAGAACAATTTTCCAAAATTGTGAAACTACCCCTAATGATTCTCTTATTCTTATCATGGCTCTGCCACATCAGCTTTTCTTGCAAAATACCCCCATAAAAAATTTAGAAACTCACATTTTTCCCCCGAGAAAACAAAATAAATTTCATAAAATTACCTATAAAATATGGGATATTACATTTATAGTGCTTTACTTTCTATATGGGAGTTATGTTTATTTAACCACCGCGAAATTTCACTACAAGAAGAATATTATAAGTCTCTCGAGCACTACAAATTACTCCCTCTATCTCTTTGTAGCTACACACTCTTTTTGTGGCCTCACTAATTGTGGCCACACACTTTCTCTCTAAGATTTAACACATTTTAATAATGTCTAGGACGTCTCACAACATATTTATGATACAAAGTCATTAGGAATTAAAAACACTTATCTAGGCTAAAAATCATGTGTTTCCCAAAGGTGTATTTGCTAAAGCTAATTTTCTTTTCTACAACAAACAAACAAATAATCATGAAATATTAGTTTGCCTGTTCACTAATCACAATTATGTTACACGTTCAATGTTACAAAGAATACGTGTAAAATTAGTAGTAGCATAGTATGATGTATTTTATTTTTTAAATAAAAATAAAACAGATGTTATCTAAACTGTTTCCGACAAGATTGATTTTACAAATTCATATCTCTAACTAATTAGTTAATTTTAGATATTCCTATTAATTGCGTTATACTGATGCATTCTCTATTGATAACAGATATATTGATGGAGATCATAACTGCTATTGTATCAAAGGTTGGAGAATATCTGGTGGAGCCGACCATAAACCAAGCTCGTTACTTATTTGATTTCAACAAAATTGTTGAAGATCTTATGGAAGCAGAAAGAAACTTGAAATCGAAACAAGATGATGTGGAGAAAGAAATCGAAGCTGCCAAAAGAAATGATGAAAGAATTAAGGCAATTGTACAAGATTGGTTGTCTGATTCGAGAAAAATCATGGGAGAAGTTGAGACGTTGAAAGGAAAAATAGAAGTTAACAAGACTTGTCTTAATGGGTGGTGTCCTAATTGGGTCTCTCGACATCAGTTGGGGAGGAAAGCAACAAAGACAAGCATTCGGTTGAAGAAGGTAATTGTAGATGGAGGCCGATTTGATAGAGTGGGCAATCTTGCACCTCTATCAGGTGAACCTTCAGCACCTGAAGATTTTGACTCTTTCCGGCCTACCACGGATGCTTTTGATAAGATTATGGAGGCACTTAAAAATGATGGCATCCATATGGTTATATTGCATGGGATGGGCGGTGTGGGTAAAACAACTTTAGCAGAAGAGTGAGTAAAAAGGTCAAAGAAGAGGGCATCTTTAAGGAGGTTGTGATGGCTACTGTATCCCAAACTCCAAACTTCATAAATATTCAAGGTAAGCTGGCTGAACTCCTAAATTTGCAATTAAGGAGGAAACTGAAGAGGGAAGAGCTAAGAGATTGCTTTCAAGATTTTCAGAGTCTAATAGTAACCTTATAATTCTGGATGATATTTGGGAAGAATTCAAATTTGAGGAAAAAATAGGTGTTCCATTGAGCAAAGGTTGCAAAATGCTTTTGACAACCCGCTACAGAAACGTATGCACTTATAGGGAGTATCAATCATTAATTCATCTAGATGTTTTAAAGGATCACGAAGGAGTGGCTTTACTAAAGAAGGAAGCAGGCATAGATGATGATTGTGTCAACTTGAATCCTTTGGCTACTCGAATTGCTGGAGAATGTGGTGGTTTGCCTTTAGCACTTGTAACCGCCGGAAGGTATTTGAGAGGAAAGAAAGATATCGAAATATGGGAATCTGTGTGTGAAAAACTAAAAAAGTCAAAACTGGAGGATTTACGACTTGTTAATAGTACAAAGAGAGGTGTCTACGCCAGTCTTAAGTTGAGTTATGATTATTTGAAGGGAGATAAAATTCGATTGTGTTTTTTGATGTGTTCATTATTTCCTGAGGATTTTGAAATTCCTTTGGAGGATTTGGTTAGAATAGGAGTGGGGTTAGATTTATATGAAGGTGTTTCATCCATTGAAGAAGCAAGAAGGGACCTACGTTTAATTGTTGAAGAGCTGAAGGCTTTGGGTTTGCTATTAGATGCTTCTAAAAAAGAATTTGTGAAAATGCATGATATAGTTCGTGATGTTTGTCTGTGGATCACATCAAAGGGGGAGAATATATTCATGAGCAAGATTCGCATGGATTTGACGCAGTTGAAAAAGGAAAGAGGCTGGAAACAATATACAGCAATCTCCTTGTTGGAAAACAAACTAAAAGAGCTCTCTGTTAGACTGGAATGTCCTAAGCTTAAAATATTGCTATTGGGTGGTGAAGAGCAATCGTTATCCTATCAATATGACAAGTCCAAGTTGTTGAAAGTTTCAGATGAATGTTTCGAAGAGATGAAAGCACTAGAAGTTGTCAGTTTAAGATATGCAGACCTTTCACTGAAATCACTTCAATTCTTGACAAATCTCAAGACTCTTGAGTTGTTTGGTTGTAATTTGAGAGACATTTGTTTCCTTGCCAAGCTGAACAAACTTGAGATTCTTAGCTTTAGAGGTTCTCGTTTTGATGAATTACCAATAGAATTGAGTGAACTTAAGGAACTAAGAATGTTGGATTTATGTGAGTGTTATAAGCTAAAAAGAATTCCTTCCAATTTGATACGAAGCTTTTCTCAATTAGAAGAATTATACGTGGATGAGGACATCTTTGAAGAAAGGGAGGTTGAAGAGAAGAGTATGGAAACAGGCAATGCCAGGCTTTCAGAGATAAATGATCTATCTAGCTTGGCTGTTCTGTATTTGAAAATAAATTCAAAATGCCTTCCAAAAGACTTTGCTTTCGCCGAACTTTCAAGGTATGAAATTTGTGTGAACAGAAGTATTTTTGAAAATGAATCTCCAGGATCATCAAAAGCTTTAAAAATTGTTGATATTGATGCAACCTTATTGACTGCATTATTCAAAGCACTATATCATAGTGTAGAATATCTTAATTTGGAAGGAGTAACAGGTTGTCAAAATATTCTCCCAAGCATTGACCAAAAGGGATTGAAGAAGTTGAATACCCTTAGGGTTAGCAGTTGTGAAGACTTGAAATGCATGATAGATGCATCGCAACTGGGGGAAGAAAATTCTGAGTTGCATCCAAGTTTAGCAGAGTTATTTTTGACAGAGTTACCGGAATTGCAGTGTATATGGAAGGGGCCCATGTCCATTCATATTGGTAAACTTCCAAAGTCTTACGGATGTTTATGTGGGAAAAATTGTGCAAAAGCTTGGCTTATCTTTTCACTTTATCAATTGCCCAGGAGTTTGGGGCAGTTGAAATCACTCAGTGTAGAAGATTGTAAGAGTTTGGAGTTCCTGATCAAGATAGAAGAGGGTGATAATGGCAGGGGAGAGAAAATGTTGTCGAAATTAGAAGATCTCCAAATTGTTGGATGCTCGAGATTGGAATATGTATTTCCAGTGTTTGTTGCAGCAGGTCTTATACAACTTAAAAATCTTGAAATAAAAGATGCAGCAGAGTTGAAGCAAGTATTTCATGGAAAAGAAGAAAATGAAATTGCAGAGGAAGGAAAGGACATCAAGTTGCCTAATTTAAAAAAGCTATGGCTTTACAACCTTCCAAAGCTTACCAGATTCTTTCCAGAAAATAATCATTCAACTCTGCCAGCTTTGGAGGTATGTTTTCAATTTTTATTTTTATCTCAATACAAATTATTGTCCCTTTTTTTTTTTTGGGTCTAAAATGGACAAACATGCTTGAATTTGACCAATATTAAAATAGATAGTACTTTAAGTGAGATATCAAAAATGAAAAATTATATCATAATAGTAAAATCTTTATCTATTAGACCTTTAGATGGATCATTTAGCTAATACATTATTTTAGAATTTCTAACAATTATGATATAATTTTTCAATACAATTGGCATTAATTTTATTCAGCCCCTGAGAGATTGTTAAGTCTCAAGGGCCCTAATGATTTTATTGCTTTTTAATTTTTAATTTTTGTATACTTTGTGAGTAATTTTATATTATTTTTTAAAAAGAACTAATTTAAATTTATACAATTACTTTACCCTTATATAAAATTAAATTTAATTCTAATTAACTTTTTGTTAATAAAAGTTAATTAGAGTTAAAATTATTGTTAAATTTTGAAGTTTAACAATAAATTTTTTTGAAGTAAAAGTGTTATTATTATTATTAAATTAAATTAAAGATGTACCTTGCCATTAACATTCAGTATTTAAAAATATAATAACAAATTGACACAAGAAACATAATCACCATTTTTACAGGACTTCTCATGGGCTACAGTGGCCCATGGGCCCAACCCGACTCTGTCACAACCCATAATCCATCTTAAAGGACAAAAATAACAAGTGCCCAAGATTATTTTTGCTTTATTATTTTAATTAAATTAATTTTGGATCTTCCTGATTAGTCACAATGGGCCCGATGGATAAATGTAATGACAACTTTATTCATAATTGTAGTGGCCTAATTGGGATTCCTTTTTTACCTTATTATATTCAATAAATTTTTGGTTCAACCTCAGCCTCATGTTTAATGTATTATAATCTTTATTAGTATTATATAAACTAGTGTAATCAACGTTCACAAATCAATGTTTATTATATTTTTTTCGTAATCAAATTATGTTTGTACATGATGTCTACTAGATTATATAAATGTTGTTGACGTGTCGATCATATAAGTCATATTTTATTACTTACAACTTTTATTATTGTTATTATTATTTCATTTTACTATAAAGAAACATAGATTTGCATAATTGTTATAATCGTGGATCTAATAAATTTTGATAAGATCAAAGTGATTTGTTTTTCTCAGAAATTGTGTGATCTAAGGGTGACAATTGTAATCATCAGTTTATTGAAAAAGAGCTCTCTGGATTAAGATGTGGCTTCTTTAAAAATTTGGAAAGAATTATACATTGGTAATTGTGGAGCAAAAGTTGTATTTCAGTTGGAAGATCTAATCATTGAAAGACAACACATGAATTATACTTCCAAAATTAAAGAGAGTTTGGAGTTTGGAAATAATCTAGGAAGAACTAGAAGGTTTATGGAAAGGTCCCGCTCATGTTCTAAGGTTGGAGAATCTAACCACTTTAATAATAAGTGGATGCAAAAAGCTGAAACATATCTTTTCATTTACTCTTGCTGAGAGATTGGGTCAATTGGAATCACTTTTAGTAGAAAATTGTGAGAATTTGGAACAAGTATTTTATCTAGACGAAAATGTAGGTTCAGGAGATGAGAAAATCATCAACCTCCCAAAATTGAAGAAGATAAACCTTCAACCGCAATTGCGAACCTTAAAAGCTTCTGTTCAAAAAATATCATTTAACTTGTCCGGCTTTGGAAGAGTTCAAAATAAATGGGCCTTCCAAAAAGGTATGTTTATTTATTTATTTATTTTTTTGAAGTAAAATGCCAAATTATCTTGAAGCCGTTGTCTTTATTTTTATTTTTTTTATTTGCAAAAATAATTGAAATGTGTGAATTTTGACTAATAATGGTAATAAGATTAAAAAAAAACCATAAATTAAAATGATATTTTGATTTAATGGTCTTTATTCACGAATCTAAATAAGTTTGTTTTTGTTAAATTAAATAAAAATATTTGAATACCAATTAATGCCTTTTTACTTTTATTTTATTGACCATATACATCTTTTACTTTTCAATGTTTATTTATTAATGCCTTTTTCTAAGAAGTTTGATTTACTTGTATTTGGCAACATGCATGGTCAATGACTAACACATGATAAAATTGCCATCTAACTAGAATTTCAGCTATTATAACTATCAATTTCAATTTTGATATTTGTTGAGTTTGCATATATTAAAAAATAGTTAAAGTTAAGAAAATTATGAGAGGGAAATTAACATTTTCTTTATTATTAGTGTTATTATTTTTGAGAAATTATTTAATTTTAGTTTCAATAATAAAATAACAGATTTCGTTTATTAATTTTAGTAGTTGTTGGTGTGATGTCATGGATCTCATAATTTTTTTTGTAAGAGATCAAAGTGATTTGTTTTTTCAGGAAAGGCGGATTGTGGTGATGAATTTTTGTAGTATTCAGTTGTGTGATGAAATCCTCTTTGAGTTAAGATGTGGCTTCTTAAAACATTTTGAAGAATTAGGCATGACAAATTGTGGAGTAAAAGAGGTATTCCAATTGGAAGGACAACAACATGAATTATCACTTCCAAAATTAAAGAGTTTGGAGTTGTATTTTTTGGAAGAACTAGAAGGTTTATGTAAAGGTCCCGCTCATGTTCTAAGGTTGAAGAATCTAACCACTTTAACCATAATCAAGTGCAAAAAGCTGAAACATATCTTCTCATTTACTCTTGTTCGAGGTTGGGTCAATTGAAATCACTTACTGTATGGGATTGTGAGAATTTGGAACAAGTATTTTATTTGGATCATGAAAGAGAAGAATATGTAGGTGGAGGAGATCATAAGAACATCGTGCTTCCAAAATTGAAGATTTTAGATCTACTAAGACTTGCAAAGCTAGTAAGCTTTTTTCCAGAAAAATATGATGCATGTTGTCCAGCTTTGGAAGAGTTCAGAGTAAAAGACTGTTTCAAATTAAGTACAACTTTCATTGTTGAAGAGGTATGTTACATCTTTTATCTATTAGACCTTTACTAATTGGATAGATATTTCATGCATGAAGAGTTGGTAATATTCAATAATAATAGTTAGTATTAATTAGATAGATATTCTATGTACATTATTAAAAAAATTGTTAAAATTTAAGTTTACTAATTACCACCACTCCCTTTATGGGAATAAAATTCTTCCAAGTTTAATAAAACTTATTCAGCAATAGCATATCAGACCACTCACTTAAAATTATAAATGAATCTACTTTTGTTGTTGTTCAATTTACTTTCAGCTTCTCTTAGAATTTTTGGAATTTTTTAGTTAATTAAATAAAATATAAAAGAAAAAAATTCTCTTACTTTTTTTTAGTAGTTGGTAGTACGTTATAATCTATTGGCATAAATTTATCTAATAAACATTTTTATAACATTATTTTGCAATTTCAGAATCTGCAAAGGTTAGAAAGATGAGTAATTGCAGTAGTCAATTGTGGGATGGAATTCTCTCTGGGTTGAGATATGGCTTCCTCCAAAAAATTAAAGAATTAAGCATGGAAGACTGCGGAGTAATAGAACATGAATTATCATTCTCAAATTTGAAGAATTTGACCTCTTTAACAATAACCCACTTCAACAAGCTCAAACATATCTTCTCACCAATTGTTGCTCGAAATCATATGTTGCAATTGAAAGAGCTGTGCATCAGAGAATGTGCGGAATTGGAGCAAATCATTGATGTTAAAGATGGTGAAGAAGTTGGAGCAAATCTTCTCCAAACGCTATCAGATATTAGAGTGGAAAAGTGCCATAAATTAAAAAATTTGTTTCCTATCTCCATAGCTCGGGGTTTTCAACAACTGCAATTCCTACAAGTAATTGATAACTCTGAATTGGAGCAAATCATTGATGTTAAAGATGGTGAAGAAGTTGGAGCAAATCTTCTCCAAATTCTATCAATAAATTAAAAAATCTGTTTCCTATCTCCATAGCTCGGGGTTTTCAACAACTGATATCGCTAGAAGTACTCGATAACTCTGAATTGGAGCAAATCATTGATCTTAAAGATGGTGAAGAAGTTGGAGTAAATCTTCTCCAAACTCTATCATGGATTGAAGTGGAAAAGTGCCATAAATTAAAAAATCTGTTTCCCATCTCCATAGCTCGGGGTTTTCAACAACTGAGTCGCCTACAAGTAATTGATAACTCTGAATTAGAAGAAATATTTGGAGATAATGATGTGATTGATGAGAAAGAAATCCAGTTGCCTCGACTTGAGTGTATAAGACTGGAAGATTTACCAAGACTCACCAACTTTTGCCATGTGGATTATCACTTCATATTTCCATCACCACCATTTCATGTTTTGATAGTCCGAAGATGTCCAAAGATAAGTACAAGATTTTCATGGGATGAAGAAAATATAAGTAAGATAAGTACAAGATTTTTATGGGATTTAGAATGTAAAAGTGTGCATGCGGAAGCAAAGGTATTTCCATTTTTTAATTAAAGATTTTAAGTCAAAAAGGATTTGGTCATTATTCTTCACAATAAGGAACTTCTTTTCATTCATGTTTTCTGTAATGCCACAAAAAGCTTAATATTACTACCTTCGCATTTGATGCTTCCAATATCTGGCTTTGCAGGCACCCAAAATAAGAAGCGCCGAAGATGAAAGTCATCCAGGCATCTGAAATGGGCAGTGAAGATGATAGTCATGAAGAGCAGGCATCTGAAATGGGCAGTGAAGATGATAGTCATGAAGAGACGTCTACAGATCTCCGGTGCTTGGGTGCTTTTGGAAAATTACCTCGGTACATAAAAAATGAAGAGCTTTATTCCAATTCTCATCCAACAGAATGAAGAAAATAACACTGAAACTTAGAAACATGCTCATCATTTCTAATCAGGTAATTGAATTTATTATTCTACACATTGAATTTGTTTCAAGAGGCTCCAACATAAATGTACTTGTGATTAATTATATTTCTTTTGATGTTTTTCAGTTGGCTCCACTGAATCCAATGAATATTACTCTGTTTGAAGGGAAGCAAAAAAATGTTTAATTATAAACTTTGTACTTCACCTCTTCAGTACTTCTGTTCTGCTGCTACAATCTTTTCAATATCTACTGCTTCGTTTTACTCCTGCTTCAAATTCTCTATTACTCATCTTCTACTACTGCTGTAACTTCTTCTTTACCTTCACTAATTGCTTGCCCTTTCAAATACTGAGAAGATGGTATAACAATAAGTTTACTTCTTAAGAACACAAACTGTCTTGCCAGTTGCCACCAATGGTTTTGTAAAAATGTCAACATTTTGCACTTCACTAGGAACATACTAAATTCTTATCAAATTTGCTACAACTTGCTCTCTTACATAATGTGTATCAATCTCTGCCATTTGCATTTAAGCACTTGTAGCTGGGCGGGGAATTGTGTCGAACAGTTGACGGGCTAAATGAGGTTGGCCTTCCTGGCATATTTTGATCAGGCGGGAAACGGATTGCGGGGGTTTTGAGTTTGGGAAGTGGCGGTGAAAGGGAAAGGGGTGGCAGAAAAGTGGTGGGCAAGGCCATGGATGGATGAGTGAGTTTAGTTGGCAATTTAAGGCTTTGGTTTTCTGTTATACCTTTTAAACTCGTCAAAAGGCTTTAGAATCAACAAAAAGTGCTTTTTTTAAAGGCACTTTTTATTTATGCAGATTAGAGTAAATTCTAATAATTTTTAAATATATTAAGATTATATTTTGTGGTGGAGATTTCATACACGTGTGCAACAAGATCACTACTTTATCAAAGGAGCGGTCCGGATCCCTTATCCACTCCCCAGAAGAAAAGAGCATTTTCAAAGCTATAGATGAAGGTGGCCTGGACACCAATAGTTATCAGCAAACTTATAATAATAGAAACTGTATGTATGATATCCAATGGTCAGATATTTTTTTCTACAAATTTGCATTTGCTTCAATTCAAGCACTGAACTTCTCACATGGATTAACTTTTAAACTCTTCTGAGTTTTCATTAAACTGAGAGATGGCATCTAGCTAGATTGGAGCTTCAGGTGGCCCTATATCAACATTTTTCATTTCCATGGCTAATCCTTCCAACATCTCATCACTCTGCCGATGCTCTTGATCCTTAGATGCAATTTCTTTTACCTGATCCTCATCGAAGCTTCCCATGCTCCCAAAGCATAGAAACACAACCGACGATGGCCATTGATCATCAAGCCACTCTATAATCTCCAATTTTGTGGTGGACCCACCTGACCCGAGATCAATGCTAACGGGCGGGATGTTGGTTTCAGTTTCACCATTAGATAGACACTTTATCATATTGGATTCCAGCTCCATTTAATTTACAACAATACCCTTAACCCTTCGGAACCTCCTCGCTTGCTCAAACAGAATCATAGACCAATCTTCATCAAAGTACGCAGAAGGCAAAAGCTTGGAAGGAATTAGGTTAACGAGACTCGATACTTCCAACTCAGCATCCGAGTCTTTTAACACAGCGGTGTGCATGTTCTGATCATCATAAAGAGCCTGCACGTGAAACATCAAACCAAGAGACCCTACACTCGATGTGTAATAGATATAGCTCGAAACTCCAAGCTTATCAGCAATATCGATCATGACTGTACAGAACATGTCGAGAACGAACCCGGCGAGTCTGGGTGAGTCATCAGAGGCTGACTCGGAGTGGGAAGCTTAGAGACAACTTCTTTGACGTGGGGTTTATGAGATTCAATAAATGAAGGGAAGAATTTTCTGGGGTTGGATTCTAGAAGTGGAAGGTGATCGTTAGGAAGATGAACGAAGTTGATGTGGTTTGCTGCGGAGAGTGAATTGAGGTAGGCGTTGACTTTGGAGTCAGAAGGTAGTGTCATGACGAGGACGGTGATGGAGAGGTGGTGGTGGCGGTGGACGAGAAGCTTGGTTAGCTCCACTGTCGAGAGGAGGTGGCCGATGCCTGGTATAGGAATAAAGACGAGCTGAGCTTTCTTGTTCATTGTGTGGATGATTGATGATTCCTTTTGAGTAAAATTATATGAAGCTTTTATCGATTTACATACATAAATAATTGCAAATGATGTCAGTGCTTTGCTAGTACTGAAAACCACATATTAACAATTAGTGCTTAAAAGCATATTCAACACCACGAATCACTATACTACCACCATCACCAACATCACAGAACAACCCTTTGCAGGATTATACATTTATCACATTTAACTTCTTTTAAGGTCATTATTCATAAGGTTATAATGGTTATATAGTAAACATGGTCTTTCTGAGTTCCGCAATCTCACAATTATAACTGATTCTCACAAAAAGGGAAAATGAAATTACAAATTTTTGAATGAATCAATTCTTGTGAACATCCAAATTGTTCATCCGATTACTTTTCCAATCTTAGTCGTCCGATCAATGAACCCTTCGGTGGAGGTTGACATAGGGACCACAAAAACCGATGGCCGCAATGTTCAAGCGCACAAGCGATTTCTTTCACCTGGTCCTCACTGAAACTTCCCATGCTCTTGGGGCAAAGAAACACAATCGATGATGGCGGTTGATCATCAAGCCACTCCTTGATCTCTGTTATTGAGATGGATCCACCTGATCATCGATCAATCTCATCACCCTCTAAATTCAAAATGGGTCCCGGTGTATACGCAGGTGGGGTGTTGTTTAACTTACCATCAGAGAAAGACTCGACCGCATAGGATTCCAACTCCTTGAATGTATTTACAATAATGCCCTTTGCTTCTCTAAACCCCTCGCTTGTTGAAACATAACAGTAGTCCACACTTTCTCTGTGAACACGATAGGCAAATTCCTAACAGGAAACGGCTTAACGAGACTCGGGACAATCAACTCAGTGACCAAGTCTTTCAACTCAGTGATGGGCTGGTTTTGCTCATCACAAAGAGAGAGAGAGAGAGAGAGAGAGAGAGAGAGAATGAAGGTAGACGGGGAATTTGGTGTCGAAGGGAAGCTGCATGACGAGGACGGTGATGGAGAGGCGGGGGTCACAGTGGACCAGGAACTTTGCCATCTCCACCATCGTTACAACGTGGCCGACGCCCGATGAAGGGATCAACACTAGCTCAGCTTTCTTCATCCTTTTGTTTTGTTTACTAACAAAGTTGATGGAAAGTTATATACAGGACAAAGGGCTGATGAAGATGATGATATAATTACTATGCCAATTTATGAGAAAAATATTTATTTAATAATAAAGGAATAAAAAAGGTGGCCTGGTCGCCGCCGGCTTAGGTGTGACGGGCGAGATCACGCTTGTAAATCAAAATAATTTTTTTAAAATTATCATCTCGATCCTCCATATCTGAAGGCATTGAGTTATTATTGCGCCTGCCCCTGTCACGAGGCGAGTGGGCCAAGATAAACACACGTCCCTGTTTCAGTGAACTGGGTAACTGACTCATCATAAATGTGGTGTTGTTTAATGGTGCAGTTATCAATCTCTGAATTTGGAGATGACAATTTTGCCGTTGGCAGCTGGGAAAACAAAGAAATAATAAGCCGTGATGGACACCTGAAGCTACATGCTCAAGTTTTCTTTGCTTCCATTGATCAGAGGAATGAACGTGCTGCAGGCAAGAGTGCATGTACTGCCCTTGTTGCTGTCATTGCCAATTGGTTGCAGTCCAATCGAGATGAAATGCCGATTAAATCTGAATTTGATAATCTCATCAGGGAAGGATCTCTAGAGTGGAGAAATCTCTGTGAGAATGAGGATTATATACGCCAATTTCCTGACAAGCACTTTGATCTCGATACAGTCCTTCAAGCTAAAATTCGTCCTCTATCTATGGTACCAGAGAAGTCTTTTGTTGGTTTTTCCATCCAGAAGGCCCGGAAGGAAAGGATTTTGACTTCCTTCAGGGTGCGATGTCATTTGACAGCATATGGGAGGAGATCATTCGTTATGGATCCAACTCTCCTGGCAATGTTGACCCTTCGATTTATATCGTCAGTTGTAATGACCATTTTTTCGTGCTGAAGGTTGACCATGATGCTTACTATATCATTGATACTTTGGGGAGAGACTTTATGAGGGATGCAACCAGGCCTATGTCCTGAAATTCGACAAAGACACTACAATCCAGCGACTGCCAAAAGAGATGAAACCTTCAGGTGAAAAATCTGCTAGTGGTACAGTACAAGGAAATTCATCGAAGGAGACGAAGCCTTCCGGCGAAAAATATGCTAGTGATAAAGCACAAGGAAGTTCATCGAAGGAGACTAAGCCTTCAGGTGAAAAATCTGCTATTGATAAAGCACAAGGAAGTTCATCGAAGGAAACTTCAGCGCAAGAGACTCAGATAGTTTCCCAGAACGAGTCTCAAACCACTGAGGAAGAAGAGATCGTGTGTAGAGGGAAGGAGTCGTGCAAAGAGTATATCAAGAGCTTCTTGGCTGCAGTCCCGTTACGCGAATTGCAGGCTGATATAAAGAAGGGCTTGATGGCATCAACACCTCTTCATCACCGGCTACAAATCGAATTCCACTATACTAACTTGCTGCAGCCAGTGGTTGAGTTCTCAGCTAATAAGGAAGCAACAGCTAATGCGCCAGCGATGGAAATAGCATTGGCCGTTACATAGAGAGTGGTATAGAGCTACCATAAGGAGTGTACCGAATTTTATTATTAAGTGTTAATATTATGTTTGAGCTTTCTAGGTTGGAAAATATTTTTATTTGTAGTGAAAGATTTGTTTAGGAAAATAATAGAGCTACCAAAAGGAGTGTACGGAATTTATGTATCGAATGATGTGATGTAATATGTATTAATCGACGATATTATGTTATTTGATACACTATTTTCGATAACTGTAACATTACTCGTTTGTTTAATAGTGTCGGCGGATGTGTGGAAAACAACATAAGAGTGAGACACATCAATGGGTGTATAACAGAAAAAGACTTTAATATCCCTTGTCTTATTATACTTCGTTTTCTTATTTTATTTCATTCAATTTTTGTTTTTAAGTATGAATACACCAATTTTTTTTATTTCATGATGTGACATCCTACATGGCATATGCCACCTCAGTTGGTTATTGTTTGGTTTGCAAATTTAGGACAGATGAATTTGGGAAGGAGATTTGAATTTGAGGAATTTTAGGTCTGTTTGGTTTAACATTTTTTACTATTCTATTTATACTATTTCCAAAATACCAATTTATTTTCCTAAAAATGTTATTATATTTTATTCAACTATTTTTAAATCCCTTAAGTTTATTAATTTGACTAAACATCCACAGAAAAAAATTTAGAAATTGACAAAAACACCCTTATCACCCATATTTGTCAGATTTCGATCACCACCGCCTAAAGGTGATCGAAATCTAGTATAATGGCGTACTATCGATTGGATCTGACCGGTAGTACGTCAATCTATCATTTTTCGGCTAGATCCACAGTGGATCTGATAAAAAAAGACCAGATCAACAACAAAAAGATCTGACCACTGAAAAAGCACTGCTCTGATACATGAACAAATTACATTTGAGAGAAGAGAATTTTTTTATTCAGCTTAAAGGGATCCGTTTACCAGAAGAACAACTTATATATATATAAGTAACCATAATTAGTCAATCACGGTTAATTAACCATAACAACTAACTAACTATTTAACCAATTAACTAAACCACTTAACTAACTAATTGACAGATTAACTAGCTAACTAAACTAATTAATTGATTATACTAATAATCCAATAGTCATGCTGGTACAAAACATGTCGAGGACAAACCCGGCGAGTCGAGGTGAGTCATGGGAGGCTGACTTGGAGTGAACTAGCTTAGAGACTGCTTCTTTGATGAGGGGTTTACAAGATTCAATGAACGCAGTGAAGAAGCTTCTGGGTCGAATCCTTGAAGGTCATCGCTTGGGAGATGAACGAAGTTGATGTGGTTGCTAGCAGAGAGTGAGTTTAGATAGGTGTTAACTTTGGAGTCAAAGGGTAATTACATGACGAGGACCGTGATGGAGATGCGTTGGTGGCGGTGGACGAAGAGCTTGGCCAGCTCCACGGTGGAGCCAAGGTGGCAGACGCTTGGTGTAGGGATGAAGACGAGGTCGGCTTTCTTGTTCATTGAAGTTGGTTATTGTGTTTTTGCGTTTTGAGAGTAAAATTCAATGAAAATTAATGGATTTTAAATAGAAAGTAATTGAAGTAAAACCATCAATGTAAACAAGACGATAAGTCAATGATGATGTAAATGCTTTGCTAATAGGGAGAAGACATGTATGTGTTCAAATAACTGGAAATTGAAAAGTAGCTGAGTATTACTTTTTAGACTCTAATGAATCTAACCTTACTTTAGTGATTTATGTTCAAATATTTCAGACAAAGATGTCTTGTGAACATCCGTTAGAGCATGACATCAACCAACATATTGAAAACAAGAAACCAAGAGAATCCATTCAAATTATGCCAATGGCAAATCTTGAACATTAGTAGTTTTATAATTTTATGACAAAGTAAAACTAAGATTCTTTTGGCACTTGTGGAGTCCATCCGATTACTTTTCCAATCTTGACTGTTCGATCGAGAAATTCTTTTGGCAGCACATCCGTTGGATTTGTGTAGTCACCCGATATGGCGAACTGACCCTTTGGTGGAGGTTGATGTAGGGACCATAAGAACCGATGCCCATTCTGCTCGAGCGCACAAGCAGTCTCTTTCACCTGATCCTCATCGAAACTTCCCATGCTCCCGAAGCATAGGAACACAACCGACGATGGCGACTGATCATCAAGCCACTCCGTGATTTCTGCTTTTGTTTTGGACCCACTTGACCCTAAATCAATGCTATCACCCTCAAGATTCAAAATGGGTCCTACATAATAAATGGGTGGGATGTTGGTTTCACCATTTGAGAAAGACTTTATCATATTAGACTCCAGCTCCATGAATGAATTTACAACAATACCCTTAACCCTTCGGAACCTCCTTGCTTGCTCAAACACTAGCATAGACCAATCTTTCTCCAAGTACGCAGAAGGCAAAACCTTGTTTTGAAGGAAGAGAAAACAAGGTTAGAACTTGGAACTTAGAATGCCTGGTTGAAGGTCAACTGCTGTAGCTCCTTCAATCTCCTAGGTTTAATTCATATGGTCCGCAGAGGAACACTGGCACAAACTAGCAAATGGCGTCGATTCACCTTGCCACTCCATGATCATGCTGGTCGATTGCAGATGATTATGTGCTAGAGGGAGAATATGGTCTTTTTGAGTTCTGCAATCCATGTAACATTTGTTCTTGTCACAATTATAATTGATATTCTCAAAAAAAGGGGAAAATGAAATTACAAAATTTTGAATTAATTGATTCTTGTGAACATCCATTAGAGCATCACATCGACCAACATATCGAAAACTCATTCTAAGGAGAATGAAGCAAAAACAAAAGACCATAAAAAATCCAAAGTAGGCATTTTCTTCTTAACTTAATGAATGTAAAATCTTATATATCAATAGAAAATGGCTTTAAACTTTTGCTCGGGTTTTATTTGTTTAAAACTTATTCCTATCTAAGACAAAATTAGTTCAAATTTTCATTTCAATCATCCATTATTCAAGCATAAGGTCCAAACTCTCCATATTACCAATCTATCTACCTGAAATGATTTCATATGTTGAGAAATAAAAAGATGTCTAAACTGTCAGTTTAAAGAGAATCCTAATAGTTTGAAGAATAAAGTATTGAAAATTTAAATAATACAAACTATATAACAATTTTACATACAAAAACTTCTCATATGAATTTTAAACCAATCTTTCATTTTCTTCTTTGTGTTCACCCAAAAGATAGATTCTGCGACAAAAATTTAGGTCACTTTACTAAGTCAATGAAGAAGATGCTTTGATCACAGCAAAAGATAGAACGTAAGAAGATATCCACAACTAAGAAGCAATGAGAAAGCAGTCACTGCAGTTGAAAAAGTGTGAAAGATCCAATAAAGAAATTCATGCACCATATATATAAAGTCCCGTTGTTGTTGAGCATAGAGTGATATAATTTTTTTAAAGGCGAAATTTTTACCATCATACTAGAATGAGAGTTTTTCTGATTTTTACCTGATCAATGAGATAAGGCCTGATTAAATAAAGTTGAGTAGCTTATCCACTTTACTCTAATTTAGTCTCCATTGCTTAACCACTAAAGACCATGCAAATATCCAGATAATTGCGTCATGCTAAACACTGAGCTGCTCAACTGAGCAAGTTGAGCATTGATCAAAATTGTCAATCTTGACAGAGGACCACGAATTAGACCTACCATCATGTTGTATCCATAATAATTAAATGACCAACTACTGGCCTTTCAACAGCCAACATTTTTGCAGCTAGTTGTCTTCACTAAACATGGTTTTCATTCTCCCATTTTCAAAGTCCACAATGAATATTCCAGTTCATTCATTAAATTGCGAGATGACATCTAGATTAGAGCTTCGGTTGGCCCTATAACCAGCATTTTTCATTTCTATGGCTAATCCTTCCAACTTCTCATATATCTCATCACTTTGCGGATGCTCTTGATCCTTAGACGCGAAACGGTTCACATAACCTCCAGTATTAATCCAAGAACATCCAACTTCTTTTCTCAACCCTCTTTCTCTCATCTCTTTCCTTACTTTGTCAACATTTTCCCAGTTTCCTTCTTCTGCATAGATATTTGAGAGCAAATCATGATCGCTCGTCATTTTTTCCTTGTATCTAATTCAAGCAACTTCTTGGCAACAACTTCTCCCAATCAGATTTTCCATGAAGTCTGCAAGCACTAAGAAGCGAACCCCAAATTTCCAACACAGTCCCCTCTTCACCTAATTTTTAGACAAACTCATAGGCTTCAACCACCCTCCCAACCCTACCTAACATATCCACAACACAACAATAGTGCTCAGTTGAGGGCTGAATCTTGTATTTACTCTCCATCAACTCAAATATTTGAAGACCTTCATCAACCAAGCCAGCATAACAACACTGCAACAAAGGTAACGACATCAGGTTCAATGTCACATTCTTGCATTCTGCGAAACAAAGAAAGAGCTCTACAATTGCATTTTTTCAGAGGTTTGGGCAGACACATTTTCAGCATAAGAAATTGAACCCGACTTAGAATACGTATCAACAAAAGCAGAGCCTACAAAGACATTTTTATCCAACAAATGGGGGATAGAAAATCCATGAAGTTGCTTGCCCAAATGGCCAACTCTATATTTCCCATTGGATTACAAGCTGGGAGCACAGATGCTATATTCACAACATTGGGAGTTACGTTCTGCTCAAACATCTGCCTAAAAGTAATGAAAGCTTCCTCAACCAATCCATTTTGGGTATACCCAGCAATCATAGCATTCCAAGTGGCTTGATCTCTGCCTCTAGTATGGTTTCTCTCAAAATTTTGTTGAGAAGCTCTAATAAAACCAGATTTTGCATACATGTCTATAAGATAACTTTCCATTCCCTCAAACTGAATGCCATGCCTTAAGAGATAAGCATGGGTCTGCTTTCCAATGTCACAGATTTGAAGTTGCTGAAGCAAAGCAGTAATAGTAACGGAATCAATCATAAATTGTTGTTTCTGCATCTCATACAAAAGTATTAATCCTTCATCATCCAACCCATTCTGAACAAAAGCAGAAAGCATTGTATTCCAAGAAACAACATCCCGCTCCAGATATTATCAAAAACTTTAAATGATGTAAGGACAAAGCCGCATCTTGAATACATGACAACAATTGCATTCAATACAATAACTGGCAATGTTGCCAAATTCTTAATTATATAGGCATGCAGCTATTAAGCTAAGTCCAATCGCTACAACTGTGAAACTGCAGTTAAGACCGATAAAAAAAGTCACCTCATCAAAATCAATTTCATCTGATAACATAGCTTCAATGAAAAGCACAATACCTCAAACATGTATTTAAATATTTCTATTATTGACTGAAAAGTTGATAAGATTAAAGAGTATATTATTAGCTGCATTAGCTCATTTCATACAAGTTTGGTATTATAAATACATTACATTAAATAATACAATGGTTTTAGTAAACCAACAACAGCCTTTGGACAGGCCAAGCAAAACTAGCAACACAACCCAAGAGCAGCAGCTGAAAAAACCCAGACGCAAAGCACCTCAAAAACACCACAGGGAGGCCAGAAACAGGCTTTACACCAGCTCACCGTGGCAAACAAGACACCAGAACAGCCAGCAAAGAAACCATCCACCAAGGCCTTACGCCAACAAAAAACAGAACAAACAGCCTGGAAAAAACTGCCAAAAACCCAACAGCCCAGAAGAAGAACCTACAGCAGGCATGATCACCCAAAAACCCACTATACCAACAAACAACATGGGGCAAGGACAGCAGCTAAAAAAATCCGAACTCAAAATGACCACAACACTCCAAAACTGCCTCCAACTGCCACGAAAGGAACCCACACCATCCCAAGGCAAACACAAACAAAGACATACCCAGAGAACATGCACAACACAACAGAGCGCCCAACCAACCAAAAACCAACAGAGAGGAAATCAAAGCCAAAGAGATCCTCTTGAAAAATAAATTAACCAAGAAGCAATGAAAGTGAGATTTAGATTAAGTAATCAGGTGGAGCCGGCAAGACGTGATTAGAATTCTGGGTCTTAATCCTTAATTAGAATAAAAACAATATTGTAATAACCACCACACAGACCCAATCTCCCCGTAAGGTTGAAGAAAATGTCAATCATTACCTTTCTTGAATCATAATCTCATACGGAGACGGGCCCCATAATTACAAGAAGTCGGTACATTCAAGAGATAAGAACAACAAATTAAGACAAACAGAAGCTAATTTGTTTTTTCTCCCATTCCAATGAAATTTTCAAGTTCATGTCTATATTATTATATAATTCATTGTAGCTATCTGCAGTTTAAGGTAAAGATTGAGGCTTCATGTTACCTGAGCAAGCGGCGGCCGGTGGAGACTGGAGAAGCCGCAGTCGGTGGAGACTGGAGGAGCTTTAACCGAGAATGAGTGAGTGAGTGAGTGAGTGTGAGATGAGTGTTAAAGAGACGAGAGTGAATGTGGGTTATGAAACAGAGGATGTGATTAAAGGGTTCAAAAGATACACATACCTTGGATGAGCAAGACGTGGAGTTGCGTTTGTGGCTCTGAGATTGGAGATGTGGTGATGGTGGAGATTGTAGACGTGGCTCTGGAGGGTGCAGACTAGAGAAGTGGCGACGGTGGAGTTGCGTGGGTAGCGGTGACGGTTACGATGGATTTGCGCGAGTGAGTTTGAGAGACGAGAGTGAGTGAGTGTGAGAGAGGAGATGAGTGAGGGATTTCAATTCAAAAGACAAACCGAGACCCGCGGGTGTACCCGTCTCACCCGCTTTCAAAACGGTCGGACCGGATATGGGTCTAATGTCATGGACTTATACTCGAATTGGTGGATCTGAACCTCTTTTGCCAAATCTAAGTGATGTTAGACGTACAAAGTGATGTGACAAAAAATAAATGAACGAGTGGATATAAAAAGTCAAACTTATTATATTCACTATTTTATTCATATCACTTTATACAGACATCTTTCTATTCATTCTCTATCACATTACTTCGTATAAACATCTTTTTAAAATTCTTCATACTTTTAGTATTAGTGATTTGAAAAACTACAATAGATAATTATTAGAGAATTACCATGACAAACTACAAATCAAATTCAGAAAAATGATTTTTTACATAGTAGAAACATCAATAATGGAGAATTAAAGTTAACTAACAATCCAAATGTTGATAATAGTTGAAAAAAATCAACTAAAAATAAAATCTTTTCACACTTCATCACTCACATATAACTTCATCGTGCTTCTTGGGTATATCGAAGGTGTAGTCATCCAGACACTTGACCAAATGGGTTTTTGTTGGATGAAACAAAACACTCTGCTAATCTTTAACCTTCTTTATGAATATTTCGATAATTATCCCACTCATTACAGTCTAGATTATGATATTTATTAGTGAAATATACGCAATTAGAACATCTTGAACAATTTCTACTCACAAAAGGAATTTGATCCCCCAAATTCTCTAACTCCCTAGGTCCTTTAATAGTAAAAGCATACAAGTTTTTTCACGAGAATTTTCTGAAAATATCAAATTTAGATCACGTTTGTTGGCATTAGGGACAATGGTTTAATTCCATCCGCTAATACTACAAGATAAATTTAGTCTACCGATAATTAATATTTGTAAATGAAGTCTATATTTTTTTCCACGTTTAAGATTTTTTGAGGTAAAATAAACAAAGAAATTGAAAACCTTATATAATATATAGAATCATGAATATTGAGATTTTGTTATTTATTAATACCATTAAAATAACAAAATTATGTGTAGGTTATTTTATAATATTTGAGTTGATCTTTTAAATATCAAAAAGCTTTGTGATAACAAGAACAACTCACAAAGATTATCCTTTTTTTTTATTCTTCATGTTTTACTAAATATGGCACATCGCAACCATGGGACACATACGGCTGCAATAACTAAGTCAGGTTGTTCTTCTTAACCAACCCTGTTTTTTGTATGGAAATTTCTTTACATGTATATACTATTGGGTTTGCATTTTAGATATAGGCTGCTTAACCTGGACTAAATTTATATGAGTTTTGATTTGCGACCTTCGGAAACTGCCCTCTTGACCTCATAATGTGGAAAACATATCAATCTAGTACTGCAGAACAAATTGTATGGAACATATTTCAAATGTCTGTAGGTTTATGTATTCTAGCATTTATGGGTTTCTAGTTGTTCTTTATGAGAAGATGATTCATATTGCCTTCATATTAATTACGGAAAGAATAAAGAAAAAGGGATGTCAAATATCTTAATCCATCTATTATTGAATATGGGGGAACTTTGCACTTGGAGTCGAGATGAAGGAGATGGAAGATTGGGCCTTGGTCCTGGTTGAGGCCCTAATGAGGGAGGTGGACTTAGTATCCCTTCTAAGGTCAAAGCATTACCTGTACCTATGGCTGTTGTTTCTTGTGATGGCTTGTTTACAACAGTGATGACAGAGGAAGGGCAACTTTGGAATTGGGGAGGTAAAGATATCAACTCTTTTGTCTTATTTTCTCTCCTTATCTCTACCCAATTGCAGTTGAGTTACTTTCATTTGTTTGTTCGAAAAAGTTGCACAGTTCTGGATATCACTCTCTTAAGTTTTCAACTTTGATGAAATTTCATTTATCTCTGCTTCTCTAACATTGCAATGACATCATATTACACATTGTCATGTGTTCTGCTCAGCAAGTTCTAACTATGAGCTTGGAAGAGGTGATAAGGTTGGTGGTTGGAGACCCAAGCCAATTCCTAGCGTTGAAGATGTTCGTATCATTCAGATAGCAAGTGGTGGCTGTCACTCCCTTGCATTAACTCATAAAATAATTGCTTAAATTCACGATTACCACAGCAACCTTATTAAATCCATTCCTCACTTGTCACCCCCTCCTTCCCATTCTAGGCTGTATACTAATATTGGTTTTCATTTTTTATGTATAATTTCAGATGAAGGCAAAGTTCTTTCTTGGGGATATGGTGGACATGGTCAGTTGGGTCATTCTTCAACCGAAAATCAGAAAGTACCTGTGGTGATCAAAGCTTTAGCTGATGAGCGTGTAGTCTATATCGCTTGCGGTGGCTCATCGTCAGCAACCATAACATGTAAGAAGAGTTAAATGGTCTTTGATATTTCCATCACCCTTCAATCCTACAATCTTCCAAAGTATCTATAGTTATCCGATCTCATAATAACATAGAAATGAGGTTTGAGGATATCTTTTAGTATTCAACTAAGTTGAAAGATACTTAAATTTAATAAAATCAAATATTTGGATATCATTATAGAACAATAATTTTATATGCAAATCAAATAAATAAAGCTCATGATTATATATTTGTTTTTACCATAATGTTTGATAATTTGCTATATATTCAGATAAAGGGAAGTTGTACATGTGGGGAAATGCCAAAGATTCTCAATTGGGAGTTCCTGGGTTGCCAGAGGTACAACTGTGTCCTATTGAAGTCAATTGGGACCCCACAAGGTGTTATCTGTTGCAGTTCGTGCATCTCATGCCATATGTTTGGTTTTCAGGTCATGTTGTTACAATGGTCTACTAATCGAAAGGTTTTCTCAACTCATATAGACACAACAAACAAGTATGTATCGTTTAACAGCTCAAACAGAGGCTAGAACAGATGTATAGAATCTGAGGATAGGATAAGTTCTTTAAGTTACTAAAATATTGCCAAAGCATTTAGGAGGTGAATTCAGATTGCTGACTGGTTAGTCAATAAGTGGAGCTTCACCTTGACAATGGCTGACTCATAACTGCTTTTGTTTGATTCTCTTTAATGAATTAAATTATCTGGGAAGACTAGAGAATTTTGACATTATAAGCTCTTGTCAGAAATGCAAGTTACCTTCCAAATCTCATGTAATGCCTGTTGTTCCATCTCCATTGTATGCATCATCTCATTACATATTTGTTTATCGACATTTCTTGTTGTTGAAAGTTTATTGCAACATGACCACTTTTTCCTTTTAATGTTGATCATATTGCTTAGTTGCTTCTATCTGATGTCGGCATGAGAAAGATATGCGATGAAATTTTATTAAGAAAGCGTGCAAATAAATTGTGCACTCAGGTGCATTTGATATCCTATTATGAATATCATTTGGTTTTGTTGTATGATCTTTGATGCTCTGGTACTGTGGACAACATTATAAAGTGATAAATTTAAAGTTGGGTATATTTTCGGGAAAAATATAGAATATCACAAGATATCATGTGATTGTTGATTAAACTGAATATCTATGTAGTATGCATATATTGATTTGTGATATCATTAATGTGGTATACTGTGGTAACATAGACTTTTTCGTTCTTGATAACATAAGACTTTTTTGTTCTTGATGAAGTTGAAGGGTAGAACTCGCCTCAATGTTGGCGGATCTCGTAGAAGTTAAGCCAGCTAAATAAACTCTCACATTACTGGAGAACATCAATTCACACAAAAATTATGTGATTTAAACTTTATTTCTCCTTATCTCGCTCAACAAAAGTTATATAAATATCGAGAATTTTTTATACAACAACTCACATATACCGCATGATCACCCAAGAAGTAAATATTTTATGCCATAATTTTTTATACAGATGGTGTGATATGACTCGTATTCTAAGTTTTTTTCAACCAACTATTCTTACAAAACTCCATGATACAATCAAGAAAGCTTTAAAGCAAGAGAAAATAAACCAAGAATGAGTTATCACCAGAAAAACCAGAAGAAAAAATTAAGAAAGCTGAGCTAGTGTTTATCCCTTTACCAAGAATTAGTCATCTGGTTCCAACTATTGAGTTTGCAAAGCAACTATTGGATCGAGATGGTCGACTCTCATTCATAGTTCTTGTAATCATGAAAACAATTGATGTTCTTGTGCTTGATTGGATAAATATCAGGAGAAGAGAGTTGAGAGTTGTGTGCACATATTCACCACGTTGTTGTGTTCACTAACATGTTTTTAGCCTGATAATACGATGGCTCTATCATTAAAAATGAAGTTTGCAGGGGTTATGGTGGTTTTGGTGCACTTGGACATTCTGTCTATCATAGAGAGTTGTTTCCTAGATTGGTGGAAGGTTCTTGGAACGGAAAAATACGGCACATTGCAACCAGTGGGACACATATGGCTGCAAATCTGCAATAACTGAATCAGGTTGTTCTTCTTATCTGGCCCTGTTTTTTGTATGGAAATTCCTTTATATGTATATAGTATTGGGTTTGCATTGTAGATATAAGCTGCTTAGCCTGGTCTAAATTTATATGAGTTTTGATTTGTGACCTTTGGAAACAGCCCTCTTGAACTCATAACGTGGCAAACATATCAATCTAGTACTGCAGACAAATTGAATGGAACATATTTCAAATGTCTGTAGGTTTATGTATTTCAAATAGATATATGTAGAAGTGATGAAGAGACTTCTAGATATATCTATTTGTTGTCAAATTTTCGAAGATTACCGCCGTACATAAAAAATGAAGAGCTTTATTCCAATTCTGATCCAGCAGAATAAAGAAAAGAACACTGAAACTTAGAAACATCCTCATCATTTCTAATCAAGTAATTGAATTTATTATTCTACACATTGAATTTGTTTGAAGAGGCTCCGACATAAATGTACTTGTGATTAATTATATTTCTTTTGATGGTTTTTCAGTTGGCTCCATCGAATCCAATGAAGATTACTCTGTTTGAAGGGAAGCAAAAACATGTAATTATAAACTTTGTACTTCACCTCTTCAGTACTTCTGTTCCGCTGCTACAATCTTTTCAATATCTACTGCTTCATTTTACTCCTGCTTCAAATTCTCTATTACTCATCTTTTGCTACTGCTGTAACTTCTTCTTTACCTTCAATAATTACTTGCCCTTTCAAATACTGAGAGGATGGTATGACAATAAGTTTACTTCTTAAAAACTCAAAACTGTCCTGCCAGTTGCCACCAATGGTTTTGTGAAAATGTCGACATTTTGTGCTTCACTTTGAAGAGGCAGGGTCAGTGAAAGAGAAAGGGCTGGCAGAAAAGTGGTGGGCGGTGGTGGTGATGGTTTTGTGAAAATTCCTTAAAAGGCTTTACAATCAACAAAAAGTGTTCATAAATCACTTGCAGAATCTAATATCCCAATAAGGTTCATCAATCTTCCTCCTCCTGTAGACTTTTCTCCTTCAAAAGATGCTCATAAATCTGTAATTCAACTTTTAATTCTTGAACCAAGTTAATTTGTTGCTGACTGAGCCAAAGCTCTATATTTTGCCTCAGTGGATGATAGAGCCATTACTTTTCTGTTTTCTACAACTCCATTGCACTAAGTTTTATTGTAGATTAATGCATTAAACTCAGTTTGGATAGCATATTTCCAAGCTGGGGATGAGAGAGGCTCGTAAAACAGAACTAGGTTCTTGTACTGAAAAAAGAGAGCTAGAAGATACAATCATGGCAACTACCATATGTGATTGAGACTTCTCAGATTTTTAAGATGTAAAGACTAATTTTGTAAAGTTACAATGTTAAGACTAGAAGGAATTTTAAAGGGAATCTGATCATGTGTGAATAGGAGTAAACTTCTAAGTTGATAGTGGAAAATGAATCTTGTGAGGAGACAGATTGAGGAGATAAAGAATCAAACTTAGACTTTAAGGACGAGAAAATATTTTTAGAATAGGATTGTATGAGAGAAGGAGAAGACTGGCGGTGTGATTTAGTGTGGTCACTAGGAACAGTAATTGTTATCCTAGGACTTGAAGAAAAATCAGTACAATGTTTAGAAGACTGATTAGACTTAGTAAACTTTAAATCAAAATCTATTAAACAATGAGGAAAACCAAGTAGAAGAGGTATTGAGATATTCAAACTTAAAACTATATACTTGAGGAGAATTGTGAGATAGAATATTATGAATAAAAGGAAAATCAGACTCATCAGACAAACACTTTGAGCTATATACACTTTTCCATTTGCATTTAAGCCCTTATAACCCTTATGAACAAGATTATAACCTACAAATACACATTTGGAAATATGAAAATTAAATTTGTGTGCACTATAAGGCCTGGGGTAAGGGTAACAAGTGCAACCAAATGTTTTTAAAAGTTTATAGTTATGTTAAAAAGTGTTTGAAAGGGCGAGATATTGGTTTACACCAAAAAAGGAAACCTACTTATTAAGAATACAACAGTTTGAAAATCTAAATTCCAGTAAGCTAATGGCATGGAAGCTTGTTAGACCCTATTTTACAATATGCCGATGATTTTTCTCAGCTTCGCCATTTTTTGTTGAGTATGTGGGAAGGATGCCTAAATATAAAGCCATGCTCATTTATGTAAGGTAAAAGGGTTTTTAAACTCCCCACTGCAATCAGTTTAAAGGCATTTCAATTTGGTTTCAAATTGTCTTTCTACTAACTTACGAAATTGAAGAAACACAGACTTTGTTTTAGCTTCATTTTTGGAGGGAAAAGCCAGTGGGTCTGCTAAAGTCATGTATGTAGTATTTATAACATTCAATGGACACTTGTGGAGAGGGGCCTCAAAGTTTAAAATGAATTAGTTCAAGAGGCTTGGAAGCTCCACTTGAAGAATAGATTGTGCAATCTGTGAGGTTTTGGAACAATCGAAAAAATGAGAGAGAATTCAAGAATATTGCAAAGCTATTTCTTTGATTTCTTGATTGATTACAGCTGGGCACTTCACCAATGTTTTATCTGTGTACAGTAGAGTAAGTCGAAGACTAAAGTAAAGAGAAGCAGTTGACTTGGGCTAACTACTTAAAACACAGCGTATAAATTATCACTTTAAGTAAGTGAAGGATAGTTGTGACATTTTACTTCTTTCAGCTTCCAGCATTTGTCTTTCAAAGTCAACATCCCTCCTCAAGCTAAACTGCCCTGCAGTTTGAGCTTGTAAAAAAAACTGACTCGGCAATAAAAAAATCCCATCACTCTGCAGTAAAATGAATTGAAACTCCAACTTCACTACACTTCAGATCATATTGGTAGTAGATCTCAACTTCACTGCATTTCAGATCACATCTTCATAACCTTCAGTGTGTCAATCTGAACTGTTAATCCTCAACTACTACACAAACTCAAGATAGGAACTTCACTTCAGTAAACCAGCAGTACCAGCTTCAGTTTATCAACAGCTCCACCTTATCTACTACACAAACTCAATGAAAGGAACTTCACTTCAGTAAACCAAACAGTACCAGCTTCAGTTTATCAACAGCTCAAGTCAGCTTCAATATGCCAACATCAACAATAGCAAATTATCAACAACTTTCACTTCAATTTTAATCTCAGCTGCTAACCACAAACTCAATTTCAACTACTACACAAACTCAAAAAAAAAAAAAAAAAAAAAAACTTCACTTCAGTATACTAACGGCAACAACTTCAAGAACTTCACCTCAGTATCCTAACAGCAACAACTTCAATTGAAGCTACTGGTCACAACTCCAATTAACAGACTATTCATGCACAACTTCAATTGTGGAGAAGGGCCTCAAAGCTTAGAATGAATTAGTTCAAGAGGCTTGGAAACTCCACTAGAAGAATATGGAGAAATAGATTGTGCAATCTACCAAATTGACATGCTAAGCAAAATCGCAAAGACTTAACAAGGTTTATTATGCATTTAATTGTGCAAACACAGTGCTCAAAACTTGTTCATTGGGGAGTCCAAGTCTCTTATGTCATAGCATTGCTTTTAACTGGTCAGTACACAAAGCTTGACGGATAAAAACAAAAGTTTTAGTGATAGAACAATTAAGTGCAGATGACATAGATGGAGCTGTATTGAAAACAACTTTAAGCTCCCATTGTAACAACACTATCTTGGCGACTTTGTCCTTGATCATATAAGGATCAGCAAGGAATTCAACAACAAAATTATTATCCTTGATGTACCAAACTGATTCTCTGATGTAGCTGGAGTAGTTGTTGCATAATTATTAGAAACATTGTGAGTAGACAAAGAGGCTTGAATTGAGGAATTATAACCTTGAGCTGGAGACACTTGATGTGAAATCATAGCTGGTGAGACACTGCATACTTGAAAAACCATATTAGGTAGAGGAGAACTGCCGTATGGCTTGACTTACCACATGGTAAATAGGCTTGTTTCTATTAGCCTCTACCATAATCTCTTCCTCCTCCTGAAAACTGATTAGACTGAAAGTGCTGAGGATATTAAGGAACAAAATTCACATGCTGAGCTACAAGAGGTGAGAGAGAGGTAGGATTAAAGTATTGAAATTGGGAGTTTGCTGAGGCAATAAGTACTATGGAACAGGATTATAGCCAGCAACACTAACACCTTTATGACCAAAACTAGGACTATAGTCCGCATGAGTGGCACCTTGATGATTAACAACATTATCATTTGATTTCTGGTTCTTATTCTAACCAAACTTATAATTGACATTTACTGCTAAACTAACCAAATTCGCCAAATCTCCATTGAAGTCTAAACAATGGCAGCTGATAGCAAACCATTATTCTTTTCTAATTTTAACTCATACCTTTGTAACAAATATTATGCCTTTTGCAATGATATACTTCCAATTCTAGAAGTAACGTTAACTAACACAACAATGAACTCAGGAATATATTAACTGTGATAAAATTGGAGTCTCATATCTTAGTAATCATGAATTACTAAGATATACTTTTGTAACAAATATTATGCCTTTTCATGAAAATAACAACTACTAACCAAAAGTAAATAAATAAAAAGAAAATATATTAACTGTGACAAAATTGGAGTCTCATATCTTAGTAATCATGAATTATAAAAGAAATATTAAACATGAAAGCGATATCCATTTAAAAATGCATCAATTATTAAGCCTCTTCAGATGTTTCTTCAAACATGTAGCCTGTAGCACACCATAAAAACCAAATCTCTGCAACCACAATAACATTGACATATTATTAAAAATGAGTGAGAAAATATGTCAACGGATCCTTAGAATTCACAACAAAATGCTATAGAGTAGGAAACAATAAAAAAAAAAAAGATCATAATACATCACCTCAAGCCCAACACAGAAAGGCAATTCTGCTTCTTTATCCATCTTATCAGTTGATGAATCTTTATTGTCCAGGTATACTGAGTAACCAACACATCCATACTTGAAATCCTCAAGAGTACGACCCTCTTTTGAAGCTTCCAACTTAGTTTCTCCCACAACATACCTGGGGATTGGTCATACACCTTAAAATCAGGGCAAATTTTTCAGAGTTTCAATAAATAAAACCCTTAATCAGAATGAAACAGGCACTAAACTTCAAAACATAATTCTTAAAGATTAGAAAGGAAGAAGACACTAGTATGTGCATGCGCAAACACAAATATGTGTATAGAAACAAAAAATCGAAAGAAGCAAGAAGTTAAACAGCACTAGCGTCGTATGGACATGGAGTCTAAACATTAGGCAGCAATTCATAGCAACAATTACAAACACTTGAAGCACCAATACAGCAAACAGAGGTACAGTTAGTCCCCAATAAAATAGATTAATTAGCACAGTTAACCAAACTCACAGCTTAAACACTCCCCAGCCTTCTCCACCATCACAGCTTCAACACAATCTTCCCCACAACTATCCTGAACACATTAATAATGAACAACCCAGTTTAATCTTTACACTTTATTCTGTTATATATCACCAGCGAGACTAACAATAAGAATTTAAACAATAAAAAAAATACCATAGTTGCATTGTTGTTCTCAATGTTGTTGGTGTTGTTCTGGTTGTGGTTATCACTGCCCTTATCTTCTTCAAAACCAAGCTTTTCATCCATTTTCGAGTCATTTGATACTTCTAAATCAACTATTGCACAGAGAAATAGAACTCAAATAAATACACAGAAAAATAAGACTACACAAACAGTCAAGTCTTAATTGTAAAGAGCAAGAATGTATGGTCCAGAAATATACGTCTAAATCAACAGATTTGAGGACAGAATCTGGTATTTTGACTGGCTTCTCCCTCCTCGGTGGATCTTTTGTTCTGAATGTGCATGTAGACCACTCACTGTACATTCCTTTGCAAGTATATCTTTTACCATCAAATTCCAATTTACTATTGCAGATTGGGCATCTCCCTAACGATCCATAAAACAGCATGTCTTGGCTGTTTCAATAAAATAAAAAACATTCTTAAAATGATAAGAATCTCAACCCACATACATGGTTTATATATAGATGAAAAATATGTAAATTAGTGGATGTTCTAATTGAATTCACCATTTAGTGACAACAACAGGATCTGGGCCACAGGAGTCTTGGTCATTGGCTTCAAGAATCTCAACCATTTGTTCAATAGAGAGATTAGCCTCAATAGCTTTAAAGAATTCTTGAAACTCCACATCTATAACATCAGATTCTCCAGCTTTTCCATTAGTCTTGCCATTGTCATGGTCTTGCTTGGCCTTCTTTGGAGATTGCTCAAAAGAAATCCTAAAAGCTGGCACTGTCACATTGGAACGTCATTAAGTGATAAATAAATGAGTCATTCAAAATGGTATAAGAAATTTATTCAGCTTCCTTAGAGATTCAAAATTTCAGAGAGATGAGTTGACACATGTTATAAATAAATAAACAAATAGTGACAAAGAAAAGATTACCCTAATTCAAACTTATAATAATACCTATAAATTCCAAAGTTTAACAATCCACAAATAAAAATCTGAATTTGATTGAATGAACATCACAACATTAAAATATAAATAAAATATACAGCTCACCTCAAGATGATAAGCTGCTTCAGAAGTCAACCCAACCGTGGCGACAGCTAATCCTATCAATCCTCCCTACATAGCACAGCAAACATCCTAAATAAAATGAAAAATAAGACCTGAATATATACAGTACCGTAAACAGTGAGTAATAACAGGACTTGTACCAAAATTACGCATCTATCTGTCATTCCAGTTACTGAATGTCATAACTCATATTTTCATATGAATTTCAAACTTCTTACTTCTAGCATAATAAATATGTATTTTCCACTATAAATTACAAATTTAAAGTTAAATCTGGCATGCATAATCTTGTAATTCATAAGCATATAATATTGTACTTTACTAAAACCTCCACATAGCAATTAAAATTAAAATTAAATGCAAGAGAGTGCGACCTTCCAATTCCCAGTGAAAATATCACACTTTTCTTCTCCGCTATCTGGTAAGAACCACCAATCACTTCAATCAAATCACAAAACTCACAACACGCTTATAAGTCTCGGAAGACTAAACAAAAATATAAGATTCTAGTACCAAGCAGAAGAGCCACTAAAGAAGAATAAATGGCAATGGATCAATACAAAATGCCATATCACAAAAATTTGCACAACTACCAACCTTCATTAGTATCACGTTTAAAACAAAAAACAAATAATCAGTGCACGAAATAATTATTGGTTTGGAGATATCATAATAGTAGTACACTCCCAGCTGAGTTAATGACATGGAGCATTGCAATACTACAAAAAGTAGAATATAAAAATGTAAAAGTATAAAAAACCCAATCCCAACAAACCAAATTTGATTAATTCATTACCTTTTTCAGGCATATCATTCTCATCATCCGGCTCTGAAACATTGAAACATCAACAAAAGAGACAGCACATTAATTGTTATCATGCACGCTATATTGAAATAAAAACAAAATCCCAATTCTTAGAAGCCAAAATAGTTACCTTTTTCAGGCTCCAGATTCTGATCTTCATACTCTGAAACATCAATAGTAAAATTATCAGGGGGTGTTGCTTGTGCCACATCTGTTTTAGCAACAACGGGCGTGGTCTCTAGATCAGGCGATGAAAACTCTTGGGAGCTGAAAAATAAAAACCTAAAAGCTAGACCCGAATCTCCAACTGGGAAGATGAAATTTCTCTGCAGCTTTGGTGGGAAAATGAGAGAGAGTGCAAAACTGACTTTGGGCAAACCTATTTTCTGGTGAATGTGAAAGGATTAACACGTTTCAAGCGTTTGCATGCCAATGTAAGTAGTCTCAGTTTACTTGAAAATTAATCAAGTTTTGGATGGACCTTTGGATGCCCCAATTACATGATACCATATGTCTAATAACATTTTATTATGCCAAGACTTTTGATGCCCTAATAACATGATGCTCCTTGTCTAATAATATTCCACCATGTCAAAATAACGGAATGGGAGAACGACTTATATATACCCAAGATTTATCGTAACGACAAGTTGGTACCCAAAAGGTTTTGAAATGACAAATAGGTACTTTCCGTCATGTTACGTTAGTGATTTCTTATTTATTCTTGTTTATTAATAGTGAAAAGACTAAAATACCCTTCAAAGTTTGAATTTTAGTTTTTTATAAATTTAAAAATTTCAAAAAACCCCCTAAGTTTACAAATTTCACTAAATACCCCAATATATAAAAGTTTTATAAAATAACAAAAACACCCCCACGGCAAGTGCGATTCCGCCAGGCGCCGGAATCTAGCCGAAAGAAAGTTGCGTTCGACACGACGACGCGTGGATCGTCAGTACGCGCATCTCAGGCCTTTTCCGGCCGGAGTCCGTAGCGTCGGCGGAAAAGGCCGATCTACGGCTAGATCCGGCCGCCGACGCCCAAAACTCCATCTGCGGCGTCGGCGGCGATCGGCAGATCGCCTTTTCCGGCCAGACATCGCCACTCTGGCCGGCGAAAGGCCGCATCGTCCGCGGCGACGGCGCGGCCTTTTCCGGCCGGCGGATCCGTGGCGGATCGGCTCAAAAGGCCACATCGGCACTACGACACGATCCGATGGGGATGCGTGTCGTATCTGATTTCGGCGATTCCGCGATGGTGGCCGGAATCACGCATTGGGGTGGTGGGGGTGTTTTTGTCATTTAACAAACTTTTTATATATGGGGGTGTTTAATTAAATTAGCAAACCTAGGGGGCTTTTTAGAAATTTTTAAATTTATAAAAAACAAAAATTGAAACTTTGAAGGGCATTTTAGTCTTTTCACTATTAATAAACAAAAATCACTAACGTAATATGACTTAAGGTACCTATTTGTCGTTTCAAAACCTTTTAGGTACCAACTTGTCATTACAGTAAACTTTGGGTATGTACAAGTCGTTCGCCCTAAAGGAATTTGAGAGCTTCAAAATGGTCATCTTATAGTCTATGCCTTAAAAGTGACGGAGATGTATGTAAAAATTTGTACGCATCTCAACTAATCCCCTAAGTCTTAAAGTTAATAGTCAGATAAATCTCTTCAGTAGTTATCTCTATTAGTAATCCAGGTGGATCGAACTTAGGACCTCTTCAATAATACACCTAAGAGTCCTAGTTGACAGTTGGACCACCCAATGATGGTTAGATTGAACTATATATTACTTCAACCTAAATGTATCTTATTTCTCTTACAAAATTAGTGTTGTAACAAATCATGTACCCATAATTTATCGTCATCTAAAATAATTACAATTGATTTGTCAATTAGAATATTTATTCCAATATTTAAAAAAAAAAACTATTTTCAAGAATTCTTGGGTGCGTTTGCCACATTATTTCTACCCATATTCCCAATCCTATTCCTCAAATATTGTTTGGCACATTACTTGAGAAATATTAGTATATTTTTTAATTACTTTTAATTCCCTTAAGTTAATTAATTTCATAAATGCCCCCAGAAAAAAGTTTAAAAATTAACAAAAACACCCCCTAAACCCATATTTGCCAGAGTCCGACAACCACCGTCGGTGGTAGCTGGAATCTGTTACAACGACCTATACCACAACCGAAACTGGCCGGTAATTCACTAATCTGGCCGACAGCGACGACCATATGTTTAGCCGTAGTTAACGGTCATATCTTTTGTGGTCGTCGACAACCAGATCTGGCTTTTTCCAGCCAGATTCATGGTGGATCTGGCCGGAAAAGTCCATATCGATGTCCTACCCGCCAGATCCGACCGATCTGTGTCGTAACACAATTTTTCACCCAAATTTCGGCGGTGGTGGCTGGAATATGGCACTACGGGTGGTGGGGGTATTTTTGTTATTTTATAAAAATTTTATATATTAGTTTAGTTAAATTAGCAAACCTAGGGGGTTTTTTTTTTATAAATTTTTAAATTTTATCTCGTAATACTCTCCTCTTCAACTATCCAATATTATTCTCAAAATCCTATCCAAAATAATAAAACAAAAGGACCCCTTGTTACATAATTTCTATTTTCTCTTTAAAAGAAACATGTTATATCAAGAAATACTTTTTCTCTAATTCTTCTTGCCCATCAAAGCTTATTTAAAGTCTATCCAATAAATCTTTATCACAATCTCTTTCTAGTCTTTTCAATGCACCGTATATGAACTTTTCTTCCTCCAGGAAAAAAACAAGGGCCCAAAACTTGAAGACCTAATGGAAGACCATTAGCATACTGTGCAACACATTTGGATAGCTCCCTAAATTTTATGAAGGTTTGTTTGACTAATGTGGACTAATATATTAACCATACAGATCAACTAATAATAATGATTAAAAAAAAAATAAAAAAAACCTATAATTTTTTTGGGTCTTGTTAAAAAGTGACGTAATGATATAAAAAAATTAAAAAAAACCTATATATATATATATATATTTTTTTTTTTTAATAATACTACACCAACAATCCCTTCTCACAAACTTTCTCTCACAACCTTGACATGGCAACTCGCAATTGATTAGTTCACAATGGATCTCACATGGGTCCCATTAATTAATTGCAAGTTGACTAATTGTGAACTGTCACATTAGGATTATGAGAGAAAGTTTGTGAAAAAATGTTGTTATATTATTATTATTATTTTGGTCTATTTAAAGAGTGATGTAATGATTAAAAAAAAAAAATGTATTTTTTTTTGTCTTTTTAAAGAGTTATGTTAAATCTACAACTCAATCTCACAACCCTCGACGTGAAAGCATGTCACTGGTCAGCTTGCAAAATAGGTCTCGCCTGTCCATTTGTGAGCTAACCAATGCAATGTTTTAAAACCCAACCCGGGGTGAAACCTGACAAAGTTTTCGGGTCCTAGGTTCACGGGTTGACAAAAACTTTTAAAATTAAGCAAATACACCCTTGAAAATTACAGTAAGTCCCTATAGGTTTGAAATTTATCAAACATACCCCAAATGCAAATCGACCGGCAATTGATTGGCCGCGGCGACACGCCAGATGCAACCCTCATCGTCCCTTGAGCCCATTCCCATTAAAATATACCCAAGATCTGGCCTAAATAGGTTCGATTTCGGCCAGATCTCACCGACGTCAACATCGACATTCCAAGCCAAATCTCATCGATGCCGATGTCGAAAACCCTCCCCATCACCCAGAAATTACTCCCCTCTTCCTTTCGACCAAAACTCATCTCACCCCACCCTCGTTAGCCTCGCTAATCGCCGAAAAAATCTCATTGTTGCTGCGGCCAGTTTTGTTCAATTTCTTATTTACTCATTGAAAATCAACTCGGTCACCACCATTGCATTCACCGAAACTTTATCTTCAAAAACCCCAACATTCCGATTGTCAATTGTTTGCCGATCATCCTCCCAAATCCTAGGGTTTTGGGTGAATAGGAAAAATATAAACCCGACCCGTTGAAGCTTTTGGGTCCCGATTGAAACGGTTCAACCGACCGGGCCGGGTCAGGTTTTAAAACATTGAACCAATGACAAGCTGTCACATCCAGGGTTATGAGAAAATGTTGTAAGAGAGAGTTATGAACCTAACATTATTGCTTTTTAAAAGGCATTGGTCTTCTGAAAACATCAATTTTTGACTGATTCTCTAATATTAAATAAAAAAGTTAAACTATGTCATGCATTTTTTGTGTTAATATTGTATTATTATAAAAACAAAAAACAAGAATTTAATTCAAAGCCCTCTGGAAGCTAATAGTCTTCATATCAGGAGCCTTATTTCATTAACGTCTATTAGAGTTAGAGGAGTTAATCCTAGTATTTTCGACGATAGAATATGAATATAAGCGACTGAAAGCCAAGGGGTAAAATAATTATATCATGATGACCATGAGATAATTAAATTAAAATAGCAATATTAAAAGTAAAAATTACAACTTGAATACTATTATTTTAATTTTATTAATTCTATCTTTCTCTTTCTCTTTTCCCCCAAAGAGTTGCATACAAACCGATAACTATCAATATTGCTCCCAGAATTCTGAAATAATTGAAATTAAATTAATTAGTTAATTATGAAAAATGATAGACTAATCAACAATAGTTATTAATAATTAATTAAAATTTAAACATACCCTCCCAAGTGCAGGGCATCTCCTAAAATTAATTAGTTAATTATGAAAAATGACAGAAATTATTGTCGCTAAAGGCCTAAATGCTGTCATGAAAACTGGACCTCTCCTTCTCACCACCAATGTTTGAACATAAACTGGACCTCTCTTTGTAACCTTAGTTAATGGCGATAAAATTTAATGTTCATGATTTAAAATGATGTATATATACTATATAAAACTTTACTTTCTCCAATAGAATTTCCACTTCATGAATTCTAGATTGTTCTAGTGCAAGGAAAGTGGTGCATGACTAGGCTAGTGCATGCATCACTAATATACTGTAAATTATAATTCATCCCCACCGTTAATTGTTTTGTTTTGTAAATCAATGTATGTGAAAGCATAAGAATTCATAAATACCTTACATCCAAGTTTATAGAACAATAATCAGAGTACTTGACATGTCTTCTCTTTCAATAAGTTTTTTTTTTTTTTTCTTGACAACCGGTGGTGTCTAAGCTCGCTTACGCACATTTCAACCTTGAAGTTAACGACTGAGTAATCCTCCAATGATCGTCCTTATTAGCAATAGAGGTGAATCAAGCTCAAGACCTTTTGGGTAATACACTCAAAAGTCCCAGTTGACCGCTTGACCACTCAACCACCTAAGGGTTGGTGTTTCTGTAATTTAATCACAGTATAAATACTTCTGTCAAAATCATATAACAGAGAGTAAAAGAGAAGATCTATAGATGTTGCTATGATTGATTAATTGATGGTCGTGACTCAAAGACAAGATCCCTAGGTATAACTAATCCCAGTAACTAAAGGGTTTACCATCCGACTATAAGGGGAGATGTTACAAATGTTATTTGGTAACCGTCACTAATGGGTTATAGATAGTAAGTGCACTCATGGATGCTTAACCCAATAATTCTATTACTATAATGAAAATTTAGTTCAATGAATAAATTGTTGATCATGAGATGTAAAAAAATTAAGTAAAAATGTTGACTTTATGACTCATAAGCAATTGAAAGATAAGTCACTCCATTATAACGAATTTAGGGCATGTTTGATACGCAATATAGTATAGTATTAAAAAAATCACATAACATAGCATGACATTGCATTGTATTATATAAGGTTATATTAAATGTTGAATGATGTTCAATAGAATATTGCGTGACATTATTTTAATACTATACTATATTTGGTATATGAATTACAGGGTATAATATCGGCTTTTTTTTCTAATATAAATTCATTTATTAAATACTAATATATTTTTAATTATTATATAACTAATAATTAAAAAAACAAGTCAAAAGATGAACGTGTTAGTAGTTAATGTTGATTAACAGAAATCAAAACACTGTTCAATGCAGATCAATGTTGGTAAAACAATGGTCAATGTAGTTTGACCTGGCCTTGCAAATTAAATTTATAAATATTAAACTAATTAGTAATGCTTATTTGCTTAAAATTAATGTTGAGTGAATTACATTAAGTTATGTCACAATTTTACTTCTCATTATTTTATGTAGAATATACTGCATTATTTTAGACTAAACATTGTTTAATGCTAGTAGTTTTGTCACCAAACACAACATTGTATTATTTAGTGATATACAGTGTTTCTAATGTTATGCTATATTGCTTGCCAAACATACCTTTATTTCACTATATAGTGAAATCCACTTTTAGTTAGTAAGCTTGTTTCACCATTCGATTATACAATCAAATTCTCTATAACAAACTCTTTTTGTCGTAACGAATCAAGAGTATAATATGACATAAATTCTTTTTTTGCCTATTTTTGTGTGGTTCTTTTTACATAAGAAATTGTACTTATCAAGAAGAAATCTATAACAATGATTACCATTTTTTTATATTGTTCCTATTTGATTAAATTGTACTGAAATGACGTTTATGCCCCTAGACCGTCTAACACCATCACTAACCTCCATTATCTGATAGGGGTAACAGTACCGCGTTCCAAAAATACTGGATGACAATGTATTTCTTCAAAAATTATGGATGAATATGAAATTGTCCCGAGAAAGTGGTAATATGTGTAGGTTTTATGTTTTACAAACACAACCCCTTCTTCAACTTCAATGCTTCTTCGCCAACGCCTCACAACTCTCACTCGCCAATGTCGCCATCTCTCCACTTCCTCTTCATCCACCAAAATCCCACTTCTCTACACGCACACAAATGAAAATCAAAACGACGCTGTCACTCTCCAACTCCTCTCGTGGGGGAGAGGCGCGTCAGGCCAGTTGGGCGGTGGCATTGAAGAAGTGAGACTCTACCCAGCCCCAGTTGCAAACCTCAGTCTTTCTCTACCCTTTACCATCTCCCAAACTTCCGGTCGACTTGTTCAGAAAGATTCTGAAGTGGATTCGGGTTCTAGTCTGAATATTTCATGTGGGTTGTTTCATAGTGGGTTGGTTGTGGATGGAAAGCTGTGGGTTTGGGGGAAAGGAGATGGTGGGAGACTTGGTTTTGGGCATGAAAATTCTGTGTTTGTGCCTAGTTTGAACCCTTATTTGGGTGATGATCCTGTTCAGTGTGTTGCTCTTGGTGGAGTTCACTCTGTTGCTTTGACTTCACTTGGGAAGATTTTCACTTGGTCAGTGAGCATTTAACAACTCTGCATTCATTATTTGTTCATTGATTGAGTGTTTGTTTGGTGTGAAGGTTTCAACATCGGTTGCTTAGGCATAAATTAGCAAGCTTATTGAGTTATTAGAAGTGTATGTATTGTTGAGTAATCACAGGTTAAAAAGTGCTTTTTTCAGAAGTAAATTAGCAGAAAGGCATACAAAAACAATCACTTTTATTTATGATTTGCAAAAAGATGTTGTTTTGTTTGGAGTCCATACAAATTATTGATCTTAAATTTGAAGTGATGAATCTTGCTGGGGTAATTGTAATACTCTAACCAAAAAAATTTTGGGTATGGTAATTTAATATTTTTAAAAGAGCTTATTGGGGAAGTTAGTTGACATGACATAGCACTCTCCTCGAATTGCAACCAAAGGACTAATAAAAGAGAAAGCAAAAGAGCTTTTATCAATATATGGAATCGCATTTGATCAACAGAGCATTTTTCCTTTCTTATTTAGTAAAATGGAGATGTTGAAGCAACTAAGTGTTGTTATTCAAGATTTAGAATATAACTATGTCAGTTTAACTGGTTGGCCTGATAATTAATGATGTGCTTGTGCTTGATTGGATAAATATCAGGAGAAGAGAGTTGTGTGCACATATTCATCACATTGTTGTGTTCACTAACATGTTTTTAGCCTGATAATACAATGGCTTTATCATTAAAAGTTTGCAGGGGTTATGGTGGTTTTGGTGCACTTGGACATTCTGTCTATCATAGAGAGTTGTTTCCTAGATTGGTGGAAGGTTCTTGGAATGGGAAAATACGGCACATCGCAACCAGTGGGACACATACTGCTGCAATAACTGAATCAGGTTGTTCTTCTTAACTGACCCTGTTTTTTGTATGGAAATTTCTTTACATGTATATACTATTGGGTTTGCATTTTAGATATAGGCTGCTTAACCTGGACTAAATTTATATGAGTTTTGATTTGGACCTTCGGAAACAGCCCTCTTGAACTCATAATGTGGAAAACATATCAATCTAGTGCTGCAGAACAAATTGAATAGAACATATTTCAAATGTCTGTAGGTTTATGTATTCTTGCATTTTTGGGTTTCTAGTTGTTCTTTATGAGAAGATGATTCATATTGCCTTCATATTTGTTACGGAAAGAATAAAGAAAGAGGGCTGTCAAATATCTTAATCCATCTATTATTGAATATAGGGGAACTTTACACTTGGGGTCGAGATGAAGGAGATGGAAGACTGGGCCTTGGTCCTGGTCCAGGCCCTAATGAGGGAGGTGGACTTAGTATCCCTTCTAAGGTCAAAGCATTACCTGTATCTGTGGCTGCTGTTTCTTGTGGTGGCTTTTTTACAACAGTGCTGACAGAGGAAGGGCAACTTTGGAATTGGGGAGGTAAAGATATCAACTCTTTTGTCTTATTTTCTCTCCTTATCTCTACCCAATTGCAGTTTAGTTACTTTCATTTATTTGTTCGGAATAGTTGCACAATTCTGGATATCACTCTCTTAAGTTTTCAACTTGGATGAAATTCCATTTATCTCTGCTTGTGTAACATTACAATGACATCATATTACACATTGTCATGTGTTCTGCTCAGCAAGTTCTAACTATGAGCTTGGAAGAGGTGATAAGGTTGGTGGTTGGAGACCCAAGCCAATTCCTAGCCTTGAAGGTGTTCGTATCATTCAGATAGCAAGTGGTGGCTATCACTCCCTTGCATTAACTGGTAAAATAATTGCTTAAATTCACGATTGCCACGGCAACCTTATTAAATCCATTCCTCACTTGCCACCCCCTCCTTCCTATTCTAGGCTGTATACTAATATTGGTTTTCATTTTTTATGTATAATTTCAGATGAAGGCAAAGTTCTTTCTTGGGGATATGGTGGACATGGTCAGTTGGGTCATTCTTCAACCGAAAATCTGAAAGTACCTGTGGTGATCGAGGCTTTAGCTGATAAGCGTGTAGTCTACATCGCTTGTGGGGGCTCATCCTCAGCAGCCATAACAGGTCCTTGATATTTCCATCACCCTTCAATCCTACAATCTTCCAATGTATCTATAGTTATCCGATCTCATAATAGCACAGAAATGAGGTTTGAGGATATCTTTTAGTATTCTATCTTTTAGTATTCAACTAAGTTGAAAGATACTTAAATTTAATAAAATCAAATATTTGGATATCATTATAGAACAATAATTTTATATGCAAATCAAATAAATAAAACTCATGATTATATATTTGTTTTTACCATATTGTTTGATAATTTGCTATATATTCAGATAAAGGGAAGTTGTACATGTGGGGAAATGCCAAAGATTCTCAATTGGGAGTTCCTGGGTTGCCGGAGGTACAACTGTGTCCTGTTGAAGTCAAGTTTCTAACGGAGGATGATGGGTTGGGACCCCACAAGGTGTTATCTGTTGCAGTTGGTGCATCTCATGCCATGTGTTTGGTTTCAAGGTCATGTTGTTAAAGATGGTCTACTAATCGAAAGGTTTTCTCAACTCATATAGACACAACAAACAAGTATGTGTCATTTAACAGCTCAAACAGAGGCTAGAACAGATGCGTAGAATCTGAGGATAGGATAAGTTCTTTAAGTTACTAAAATATTGCCAAAGCATTTAGGAGGTGAATTCAGGTTGCTGACTGGTTAGTCAATAAGTGGAGCTTCACCTTGACAATTGCTGACTCATAACTGCTTTTGTTTGAATCCCTTTAATGAATTAAATTATCTGGGAAGACTAGACAATTTTGACATTATAAGCTCCTGTCACAAATGCAAGTTACCTTCTTAATTGTTCCCTCTCATTGTATGCATCATCTCATTACATATTAGTTTATTGACATTCCTTTTTGTTGAAAGTTTATTGCAAACATGACTACTTTTTCCTTTTAATGTTGATCATATTGCTCAGTTGCTTTTATTTGAAGTCGGCATGAGAAAGATTTGCGAGGAATTTTAATAAGAAAGCATGCAAATAAATTATGTTTGCTCAGGTGCATTTGATGCCCTGCTACGAATATCCATTGGTTTTGTTGTATGGTCTTTGATGCTCTAGAACTGTGGACAATATTATAAAGTGATAAATTTAAAGTTGGGTATATTTTCGAGAAAAACATAGAATATCACAAGATATCATGTCAGTCATGTCACAAGTCCATGTATATATGTTGTCTGAGAATTTTTTTTTTTTTTTACCATCCATTTTTATAAGAGTAATGATACAGTTACGATAGTGTGCATCTTTATGACTACCAAATGACGTGGCGAAAATCCTCACCTGCTGGTCGATTTTGTCACGTCATTCGGTGCACAAATTCGGTATAAACTTTTTGGTAACTCTGTCATTTTCTTTTTTATAATCAATGAGATCGGTGATTAAACTGATTATCTATGTAGTATGCATATATTGATTTGTGATATCATTAATGCGGTATCCCGTGGTAACATAAACTTTTTCGTTCTTGAAGAAGTTAAAGGGTAGAATTTGCCTTAATGTTGGTAGTTCTCATAGGATTTCCTTACGTAGACCCTCTGTCACTGCAAAAATCTAAAGTTTCCAGAAAAAAACTTGTGACTGATCATAGAGGGAGTTACAAATCTTATGTTAAAGAAGCTATTATTAAGAATGTTCTTTCAAACACTAACTCAGCTCCACTTGTCGGGTTGGTGTTTGATATGTTTTGTTCATCAATTGTAGATGTGGGAAATGAACTCGGTGTTCCTTCTTATTTGTTCTTCACTTGTAATGCAGATTTTCTTGGTCTCGTGTTGTACCTTCCAGGTCGAGATGATGAATTTGGAAGAGAGTTTGATTCTGATTATATAATTCCTGGTTATGTTAATCCAATTCCTAGCAGAATTTTGCCTTTGTTTTTGTTTAACAAGCATGGTGGTTATGATACATTTGTGAAGATTGGAAGAAGATTCAAGGAGTCCAAAGGGATTATTGTCAACACTTACACAGAGCTGGAGGCTCATGCTGTCAAGTGTTTGTTGAATGATTTTGAAGACGATAATTTACATCATGTTTACACAGTTGGGCCGCTTATTGATGTGAAGGGGGAGAGTGTTAAATTATGTTTCGGTGATGATTCAGAAAAAGATGAGATCATGAAATGGCTTGATGATCAATCTGATTCATCAGTTGTTTTCTTGTGCTTTGGAGGCCTGGGCAGCTTTGATGAAGAGCAAGTGAAAGAAATAGCACTCGGGCTGGAGCAATGTGGTCACAAATTCTTGTGGTCTTTACGCAAGCCGCCACCAAAGGATAAATTTGAACGGCCTAGTGATTACAAAGGTGATCTCCAGGAAGTATTGCCAAACAGGTTCCTGGAGGAAACAAATAAGATTGGTTTGGTATGTGGATGGACACCACAAAAGGAGGTGTTGGCCTGTAAATCAGTAGGAGCATGTGTCACATTGTGGGTGGAATTCAATCTTGGAGAGCTTGTTGTTTGGAGTTCCAATTGCAACAAGGCCTATGCATGCAGAGCAACAGCTTAATGCATTCCAAATGGCAAAAGATTTGGAACTGGCTGTGGAGTTGAGATTGGATTATAGAATTACTAGTGGAGAAGTTGTGTTGGGAGATGAGATAGCCAGAGCTGTACAATGTGCGAGGGACACTGATAATGAAGTGAGGAAGAAGCTCAAAGAATAGAGTGAAAAGACCAGATTAGCAGTGATGAATGGTGGATATTCATATGCTGCATTTGGAAAATTGATTGAACATGAATATACCAAAAAATCTTTGGAAACACATGAAAACGTTTTCTGTTGTTAACTTGCTGCCAATGTTTTAAGCATTGCCAACTTCTACTCAAAATGTGATTACTTGATTTCTTTCTGCTTCAGTTTTATTTCAGCCTGATCAAATCTTGTTTCTTGCTGCGTCTACTGCATAAATTGGAAACGATAAAGATGTAAATTTCATGTTGGGGTAAGTGTCCATGCCTCGAAGTGCTCAATCAAATTCCGTTCAAAATTGCGCCACTGCCATGTGATTAACTTGCTGGAGCTAAGGACACTTGTCTTGTATGCTAATGAAGTGAAAATATAGATTATTCGTAGATTTGTTCTCAAATAAAATGTGTCATGGATGACGATAATAAGGTGAGGAAGTGAAAATTGTTGCCATTTTACAAATTATATAGACCCTTAAACTGATTACAGGGTTGACTTAACCCAATTAGAGATAAAATTGAATAAGACAAGTATATTTGCATGATTGAATAAGACAAGTACATTAATCTGATTCGGCAAGAAATGCCCGTGACAACATGCAAGCTTGATTGGGTTGGGATTGATAATATAATAATTAGAAAATAATTTACATATTTGAATATTAACTAAATAAAACTATAAAAGACAGGACAAAGAAGAAGAAATATACTTTCATCTTCTCTAAACCAAAAATGAAGAAAGTTGACCTTGTCTTCATCCCTGGAGCAGGCGCAGGTCACCTAGTTCCCTATATTGAGTTTGCAAAGCGTTTGTTGGATTGAGATGATTATTTCTCAGTGACTGTTCTTCTCATGGGTTCTCCTTTTGGCCCCCCTCCTTCAGCTGCACACACTAAATCACTTGCAGAATCTAATACTTCAATAAGGTTCATCAATGTTTCTCCTCCTGTTGACTACTGTCCTTAACAAGAGGTTCATAAATCCTTTGAAAAGTTTATGACTGAGTATATAGATTGTCACAGAGCTTGTGTTAAAGAAGCTATTGTCAAGGACGTGCTTTCTAGTTCTAACTCAACTCCACTTGCTGGCTTGGTAGTTGATTTCTTTTGTACAACAATGATAGATGTGGGAAATGAACTTGGTGTTCCTTCTTATTTGTTCTCCCCTTCTAGTGCAGTTGCTGTTGGTCTTTTGCTGTACCTTCCAACTCGACATGATCGAGTTGGAAGAGAAATTGAAGAGTTTGATGGCGATTTGGTGATCCCTAGTTATGTTAATCCAGTTTCAAGCAGTGCTATGCCTGACGTTTTGTTGAACAAGCATGGTGGCTACACTACATTTATGAACCATGGAAAAAGATTCAAGGAGACCAACGGGATTATTGTCAACACATTTGAGGAGCTGGAATCTCATGCTGTTAAGTCTTTGAAGAATGATTTTGATCATATGCCACCTATTTACACAGTTGGACCAATGATTGATCTCAAGAGTGAGAGTGACAAGTTAGTTCTAGATGTGACAGAAAGAGATAAGATCCTGAAATGGCTTGATAATCAACCTGATTCATCAGTTGTTTTCTTGTGCTTTGGAAGCCAGGGGAGCTTTGGAGAAGAGCAAGCGAAACAAATTGCAGTCGGATTGGAGCAAAGTGGGGTGAGGTTCTTGTGGTCAATACGGAAGCCACCACCAAAGGATAAAGTTAGAAGGCCTAATGATTACAAGAGTGATCATCTCCAGGAGGTTTTGCCAAATGGGTTCTTGGAAAGAACAAAGAAGATTGGTTTGGTTTGTGGATGGGCGCCACAAAAGGCGGTGTTGGCTCATAAATCAGTAGAGGGATTTGTGTCACATTGTGGGTGGAATTCAATCTTGGAAAGCTTGTGGTTTGGTGTTCCAACTGTGACATGGCCTATGTATGCTGAGTAACAGATTAATGCATTCCAAATGGTTAGAGATTTGGGATTGGGTGTGGAGTTGAGATTAGATTACGGGATCATGAATGGGGAAGTTGTGGTCGCAGATGAGATAGCAAGAGCTATCAAATGTGTGATGGAGAGTGATAATGAGGTGAGGAAGAGGGTTAAAGAGAAGAGTGAAAAGAGCAGATTAGCAATAATGGAGGGTGGATCTTCATATGCTGCATTTGGAGACTTGATTGATGATATATTAAGAAACAAAGCCATGAAAGAAACATAGTCTTGTTTATTCATATTTTATCCATTTTCCTTAAAGAGTTTCAAGTTTGAAAGTTCTCCATGAAATATTTTTGTCTACTATTGTGTCATTTTCTATGTAGTTAATGAAACTTCTTGTACTTAATTTTAGATTTTTACTTGATTTATGTTGAGTTGATTTTAACTTTTATGTTTGTGACTTCATATAACTATAAAATGGGTAAACAAATAAATTTAGCTGGTTATCTCAACTAAAAGTTTACCACCTTAGGAAAAAAAAAATTATATATATAAACACGTGAAACAGAATCTTTAAAACTAAGAAGAGTTCAAATCATGAGAAGGTGATATAAATATTTCAATGGGATAGTAACTCTGAACTCTCAAAGTTTTTCTGATATATTATAAGTCTCTAAGGTATACATATTTCAATGATCAACCTGATTTATCAGTAGCTGTCTTCTGCTTTGGAGGCCTGGGGAGCTTTGATAAAGAGCAAGTGAAAGAAATAACACTTGGCCTTGAGCAAAGGGGGCATAGATTCTTGTGGTCATTACGGAAGCCACCACTAAAAAATAAATATGAAGGGCCTAGTGATTTCGAAGGTGATGTCCAGAGGTGTTGCCAAAAGGGTTCTTGGAGAGGACAAATGAGACTGGTTT